>JAQFYC010000057.1:0-98959 GCA_034694165.1 Tomocerus mixtus | reverse complement strand
TTTTTGCCATAGAATTTATAACCTAAACATTTCTATCTACTATTTATAAGGATATTTGTCGTAATTATGCAGCAATATACTCACTCGGGCGGGCTGTATACAGTGGCTTGGCAGTTTTACTTTATACAATAGTATATAAACATGCTTCAAAGTTACATGGTTTTGAACGTGTAAGCGTGTAAGAAAGTTCTATCTGTAATGTAATTGAAACTTGTGAAGTTATACACTTTTATTATACTGTACGTGCCTATTTCTATTACGTATTTACTTAGATAGCAATAATTGAATGCAGATTTAGTAAAGGCAGAAAGGATAGTACTTGGAAACATCGGAAACGATGGTACATGAAAAGTAAAACATATCGGCATCGTTTCCTTGGCCCATCTTCTCCATTTAAATTACAATAAAGGGCAGATGCTCTTACATCGCATCGTAGGATTCATTATATTAGTGCAAATGGAAAAATAGAACTTGCTATACTACTTTCTGCGTTGTTAGTGAACTTCAAAGATTCTGTTAATAGAACATTCTGACGTCTTGTTATCTTATAAGTAGAAGATTTAAACTTCCATTCTATCCTGTATAGTTAGATAGTGAGTGAGTAAATAGAAGTCTGTACAACTAGTTAAATGAACATATCTGCAATGAGAGTTAGTTTCATTTTCTAATCTTGTTTAAACATTGGGCTAATGTTACCTTGACATGCCATGGGAAGTCATTTACCCATAAACTATATGTAATGTGTGTATTATTTGTACTTCGTAATATTGCATATGTATAGATCTGTATATTATGTCCTTCTCATTGCTATTTGTTATTGACAGGGTAAGTGCCGTAAGTAGTCAGTTATAGCATAATATTGTATTGATTCTTATCACTTAGAACTATTAGCATTACAAGTAAAAATAATTCATCTTCTCCCGCACCGGTAATATTTGCTATAATATCGATATTGTACCTACTTACAAAATCACTACTAGCTGAAAGATCCTTTTAGTTGTACTTTAACTGCTGTCTATTGAATAGTCAGTACAGAAATAGTGCCTGCCATCTCTCTCAATTCTTTTAGAGCAGATTAGCTAAGTAGTTTCTTTTACTTTGGGAATTGCATCATAAGGAGCAGCGTTTAAGAAATTATTTTTCTCAACTTGGAACAGTTTAGATAAAAGTTAAAAGATGTTGGCAAAAAGTCAATGCGCTTTCTCCTTTCCCGTAGAAATACGGCAGCAGGAGCATCAGCCAGCATCAGCACCAGACCAGACTATTGTTTGTAAACATATTGATCGTTTAACTTCTATTCTACTACGTATACATAGTACACTGCTTACGTAAATGCTTACGTGTATACACAGATAGACGTCCACAGAGTCTCGTCGCATCCCACCTCTTTATTTACCGGCAAGAGTATTGTGTTTCATTGTACAAAAGTATCCAAATTAAACACAAGTGTGTTTATAATTACCGTAATTACATTTCACAAATGGCAATGGCTCTACTAATTAATTAAGTATGACGATTAGTTTTTGAAAAGTTTAAAGAGTTTACCATAAGACGCAGTTTGAGTTTCATCATTCGTTGTAAAAGATCAAAGGTTGATGAACACGACCATAGTTAGATGAGATGAATGTTAGTTTTCAATCCATGTAAAATAGGCTGATGAAAATCGTAAAAAATAATTGACGATGGTAAGGGAAACACATATGCAGATAGAATACTCGAATATTGTGACTCGTAAATCTATCCTGCATTGACATAAATGTGTGTTTATAATGCAAACCTTCAAAAAAATGAAATGTGCCCGATGTTCATGCATCTCTGCAAGTCTGGGATATTTGCAGAAGGCAATTACCCATGAATGTACATACAGTAGAGATGGAATCAATGACCTAAAGAATTTTGCAGTCTAACAATAGTACAAAAACATTAGAACTGAAAATAAAGAGTAGTATGTTAACCAAAATGTGTTACTGTGACTGACGATGAGTGAGCCAGTGCAGCAAACGAATACTTTAGACAACAGCAGTGAGGGAAATAATCACAGCTTTTTTATATTACTGCTTATGCAGCTACAACTTTCCTATTGCAAAAATAATCTATTCCGTGAAAATAATTTTCTTCAGCAAACCATAATACAGGTAGGCAAGCCAGGCACGTAATAGAGTTTTAAATGCAGGTGCTGCCTAAATCCCAATCTACGACTAAGAATTAAGAATAATGGTAAGGTTATAGTTAAGGTAATTGTCTAAATCCAGTAGGTATATAGTCATGCAGAATTTTGCACGCTATGTTCATAACAATGACTTACTACAATATGCATAAAGCCAATCTGACGAAAACTATTTATAATGTCATCCTAATGTCAGAAATATCCTTTAGTTCTTGAAAACAAATTCTCCTACAATGTGCATTGATAGTGTCACTAATGCTATCCAGTTATGGTTTACCATCAAGCTAATGTGAAATTAAATTAATTGTGAGTTTCAGCCCCGGCGTGTCATTCAATTGAAGCCTCAAGCTTTGCATGTCATAATGTACTCCGCCTGATGCCATGCCATTCATTGTCAGAGTGCCTACTGCCTACCAAAGTAGATTATTCTAGTAAGCTGTAGTAAGTATGCAAATACTGCGCACTGTGCTGCCTGCTAATAGAAGAATAAATATCTCAGTGTATAGTATGTATGTTACTGACTTAATTGTACATTGCAAGGAAAGGATGAACATCGAACGGAATGAATCTACTTTATATTTGGTTGATGTACCTTATCCACAGCCCAACATAACTATAACGTCCATGTTTATCCTTACTCACAAACCGAAAGTCGTTAGTGCAGACTCACAATCAGTAAGCATTTGTGATAATATGAAATCCTTCATAGATATGTAGTTTTCTAGTTACAAGCACAACTCCAGTATATTCTTCATAATGTAGTCAACAGTGATGATTAAACAAAAGATTTATACATAGATCTATGTTCCATGACAAACAGGCAATATGCTCTATATACATATACCTTAACATATAAAAAGTTTAGTGGAAGAGATAATTACTTAATAGAAGGACAGATATAAGCAGGCATTCGTATAAGACACACACACAGAGCCGAGCTGAAGCCATGTTACCAGTCACTGTGCAAAAATAGCTGAAGATTTGGCACAAATTGGCTCCGACTATTTTTAAACGGAGACCGGTGCACGAAGTCTTGGTTACTTACATTACTTATGCACCTAATTCAATGAAACAACGTTTCTCTACTACACAACATACAGATAGCACATAACTGTACTCTACATTACATTCTAACAAGTTTATATGCATCTTGTTCTGTTACATAAACTATACACAGATTGCCAACCTAACTTGGATAAACTAATAATATCTGTATAGTACAGAACAAGATATGAGGAGATTGCTCCAAGGAAAGTATATAGAAGTTGTTATGAATTCATGACAACTCTTAGCAATACCCTTATTATGTAGTAATTTAAAGAAATGATCCTAATAACTGGCACATCTAAATACTCCATGATACTATATGCATTCTTGAGGGGCTCAACTTAACACTAGTACCGTTCTATACCCTTATATTTGTACGACTAACCGATTTTATATAGATATACGGGAAAATATGTTAGTCTTTAGACTTTACTTTTATGTAGTGGACTTTATGTAATACTTACTTAATGTGTGTATAGGTAGACCTCGTTGTAGGCTTCTTACAACTATAATAATTCCTTATGACTATCTTTATTGAGTTTCAACCCCGAAATTGCAGATTAGCTAAATCCTAATGGCTACCATGCCATAACGTGTTAGAGGGTATAGATGAGAATCAACATGAGTCAAGTACAAGGCTGTGCAATTGTATACCATTCTTATATGAGACTTACTTACAATTCTTTACATGTTCAAAGGTGATAGTATTTTAAATACTGAATGAGCCAGGCCAAGTCAAGATGTTTCGTTTGCCATAATCGAGATAAAGTACTCTGCGAATTAA
The DNA here is from genome assembly GCA_034694165.1 of Tomocerus mixtus. Lineage (NCBI taxonomy): Eukaryota > Metazoa > Arthropoda > Collembola > Entomobryomorpha > Tomoceridae > Tomocerus > Tomocerus mixtus. Next base: position 94,961 of record JAQFYC010000057.1, on the reverse strand, counting down.
CTCAGTTCGAGGTAATCTCTATAGCATTGAACTGGCATTCGTTCCTTGGATTCGTTGATTTTTTTTTACTGAACATGAGTTCTGAACAGTACAGTGACTGTAGATAAACTAAATACAATTAGGTAAGTATTTAGCCTCTAGAATAATATTGTGGAGGATGTTGGCTCAGAACTCGGTATTCGGTTCTTTAAAAATTCGGTTTCAGAATACTAAATTGAACTGACGTGACGTGGCTTCTTGGATAGTCCCGGCTTTGCAGGCTTATCCTTACAAAATACACACTTTTTTAAGCACATGCACGTACAAATAATATATTATGTGCTTTATGCTAATACTATACTCTGCATATCTAAATACTAGTGTGTACGATAGTATTTTGTACAACAAATATTTATCTTCACATAGACTCGAATCCTTCTCTTGAGACTGAGACATCCCATCGAAATAATGAGTGTACGTACTACGTACATCTAACTTACTTAAGAGCAACGAACGGTCCATGCATACATCCCATCGCCAATAAGAAACTTTAGAGAGAACACAGACCTTTTTACATACTTTTACTTTTGTTTTTTGTTGTTAATACCTTTTGTATTCTCCTATTTATATAGAATATAATGATGAGCCAACGAAAACCAAAAGATTTTGCTACGCTATGCTAATGCTATGCCAGGCGCTTTTGTTTTGTTAACTCTTACGATTATCTATGCAGCCATAAGGAAGCAAACTATAATAATCCGTGTGTGTACTGTAGTTAAAAAGGAAATGAGGATGAGCCAACGTAGTATTTAGAAAGCTTATCCCATTTAGTTTTTTACTGGAGTTTGCCATTTCGTTGCCCTGTCTCATTTGATTTTTCTTTCCGTCTCAGTGTTCCGTTCATCCTTCCTCCAACTCCGAACCCGAATCATTGCATCTTTACTTTAGGTACATAGTATTTAGTTTCTTTCCACACTAGCATTACATGTAACTTAAATACGTTACCCTCTCGTATATCATATCGTACATAACACTTTTTACGTATATCTTACCTTGCTTAGCTACTTTTACATAGTAAAACCTTGCTGTTGTACTTATCATTAGTTAGTTTACTTATACAAACAAAATTCAACTTTATACATAATACTACTATTATATAGAGTACATAGAGAGTAGTGTAGTGCGAGTTTGGTGATGTGAATTTTCTTCTGTGTGCTGTAGTAGTGTCAGCAGGATCGTCAGCTGCATTTCATTTGCGTACCTTAGCCTTGTCTTTATTTTTGCGACATTCATCCTGGCTCTTTTAATATTCTAAATCTATCCAGAGAGTTGCATTATACAATACACACACACTGTCACATATAAATTCTTTCGAATGCATAGCAGTTAAACCGTTAAACGTAAGTGTTATTCTCTAATTGTAATATTATTTCGAGTGTCTTGCCTTCCCTAGGTATCTATCAACATTAAAATGCTTACCTATGTACTTTAAGATATTTAAGTATTTGTTGCATGATATGTACCACATAACAGATAGGAGATACGAGTTGTAGTTAAAACAAAAGTTGTCTCATCTCTGTCTCGTCTCCTTCCTTTCTTATATTCGCCTGAACGTGTGCAAAAACATTTCCTGGTGCTGGTGACCTGATATTCTCCAGCTACTATAATGTAGCTATTATTTTCTTCTCTTACTTTCTTAATGTTTAGTTACCTGATTGACGTAGCTCGAGTGAGATCTTCCTATCTATAATACAGTGTTTATAAATCCCATTCAAACCCATTTTGTTATTAAAGATAAGATACCAATAATAATTAATATTCTTTTATATACAGATAGCTTACATGTTCTGTTCAGTTCAGTGATATCTGTAGCAAAGTGGAATTCAGTACATACATGAACTCTTGATAAATGCTAAAAAAATATATACAATATAAAGTGGAACCTGGAAGAAATAATAGTTTACTTACATATCAAAAGTTTTGTTACGTTATTCTTATAAAAGACTAGAGATACAATGAAGTATTTATGCAGTTTTTGAATTAAATACACTATACAACTTTTCAGTTCTGTCTATATTAGATTGTGTTTATTTTACTATTGACTATAGGCATAGGCCAGACCAAGTGACGTCTCTACTTTGTACATAAATGAAATATCATTCAAAATAGTACAATTGAATTTCCAAAATGATGCTCAATGTAACGAAATATTTCTCGAGCTCTTTATACATTGCCATTTGTCATTTCTTTTGCAGTCTGCCCAGTACCATAGACATTTTTTATTAGTTTGAAACCAAAGAGAACTAAAATCCACTCATAAAGCTCTAAACGTAGATTTTTTTAATCCTTTCTTTATTTGCAAAGCACCCTGTTACAGATATCGTTTTCATAGTATTCATAATAATGTTGCCTTTCTGCCTTGACAGTTTTCCTTTCCTTGCTTTTGATAAAAGTAACCTATATAGTACACAAGGAAGAGTTTATTTTAATGTACGAGTAGTTTTTAATGAAATGCGTTTTTCTGATTACTCAAATACTGTGTCAACTTTGTCTTTTCATTTTTGTACCTTCGTTACCTTTTTTTACCTCTTCCTTAGTTGAAATATTGTAGCCCTTTTTGTAAAGTTTGTTTGTATGTAGCATTAGTAGAATTATCTATGTAAAAGTAATTTTTGCTGCACATCCGCATTCTTAATTTTTGAAAGGACTTTTGATCTGAACTATTAAGTAGAGTAATATTGTAAACGTTGGCACATTTTTATATGCGGTTGTGAAGTGAAAATTATATGTAATTTTAATATAATTGAATGTTTTAGGAATACGATAAGTGGAGAATGCGACAAAATCCCATTATTTCGTCGCGTGTTCAAGTAGGCGGAAGGCCTATGCCATCGTGGTTCTCGGCTTCATTGGTACGTTAAAATTTATATTTACTTAGCATATCGTTAGAAAGAATATGTTTTTGGATTATGTTAGGCAAAGCTATATTACAAAATTTTAAATATGGGTAAATGAAATGAAAAAATCATTGCAAGCATTATTGAGGTTCAATCATGGATAGGAAACATTCAAAGCATTTCATAATGTAGATCTTAACATTAGACGAGGAAATGAATAATTTTTGTTGTACAAAAAATTATTTTCTAGTTAGAGTTTCAGTAGAATTTTAATACAAATCCTTTTCTAAGTAAGTATTCATATTTTGTTATATGAATCCACAATTTCATTTTAATGTTTAGTTTATTGTTATTATTGTTATACTACTTTTGGGAAAGCCCTGATTATTATAGAGTAATGGACGATAATGTAACTCCTAATATAGACATAATATGTAGATACATATTATATAAAACGTAATGCACCCTAGTACTACAGTATTAGTATTAAGTACTGCATAATATCGTGTACATAAAAAGTAACAGCAGTAAATAACTCAAGATTAAATTGTTACAGATAAAGCAAGCCAGAAATACAACACCACCGCCACCACCTCTGCCAACAGAGCCTCCACCAGAACCAGACGAATCCGAATACGAAGAAATTGATCATTTACATTCGTATACAAATATGAATGTTAAAAAGTCCACAGGTAATTTATTTTTTAAATTGTACAGTGATATAGTTGTTCTTTTTCTGTTCAAAATAGCAAAGTCTTTCACTATAGTGCAATTAAAAACAATTTTATTTCTCCGTTATATAAAGGAAAGAATACTATAAAAATAGTTTGCAGATTAGTTTCAGTCACAGTAAAGAAGTTGAAGGTTTGTAGACTTGTAGACTAGACAAGATCTATTTTGGGTATCCTTGCAGTTGAGTTGACATCTCTCTGAACTAACCCATTATATCAAAACTAAGTAGAGTGTGTATGAAAATACTTATAGTATACCAGGGAAAGAATACTTTGTGCAGATGTATATAAAGTATGCAGAAGTCGAGTTTATTGGCAAATCCGACGCACACTTACAATTACAAACACATGCATAATTATATTTCTATCTATAAGGAAGGCATTTTGATATAGATTATATCTGTAAGTTCAACTTTAATATAAAATATACATAGTAAACATTTGTTTGTGCATTGCAATTTATTTATAGCTAATTAATTGTAAGTAGAGTTAAATTGTATCCTTGCATACTTTAATAGCAATAAAGTTAATGCTCTATCATGATAAAGCATTCGCTTATTTATGTAAACTACTTGGTAAAGTTTAGTTTAGACTTTACACCAAATCCAAAGTTTGTTTACGTGCACATACAGTACACACGTAAAGCCTCTTTCTCAAGATCAACATTTCTGATTTTATAACAATTTTATTACTAATTGAGACAAGGAATACAGTAGCTCCCAGTTAGACAAATGGTCAGTTAAATTACTTATCCATACTATATAGTAATCATGTTTGAAAGGAGTGAATCTTTTGTAAGGAACCTATATTAAATGACAAATTAATTTATTTTTTGAACGGCAATATAGCATATTTGTAATAGCTAAATCAATTGCTATACCTTACATAGAATGGAGAAGGAGAAAGTAAATTCGTATAAGTGAGAATGCATTCTATGTAATCTGTAAGCATTAGAGTGTACAACAGGGACAAAAAATTATACTCCTGCTTGAACTCTACTCTAGCAAGCGTGATTCAGTAATCTGCAAGGTGATGACACTATGACACTCTGTGAAGGCTTCTCTATAGACTGCTATGTTAATAGAACGAGAAAATGGTACATTGATGATGACTCGATTGTAAAACTTAATTATTTTCTATAGGAGCTAAGCGGTCCTGCAGCCTTTGTGGGAACCCAAATCCAGTCGTCCGATGTGAAATGTGTAATAGTCAGATTTTCTGTGGTTCATGCAATGACATGTACCACAGACACCCAAAGCGCCACAACCATGTCAGAAAAGTAAGTGCCTTTCATATTGTAAAGTCATGCTCCATATTATGTACAACAGGTATTATATCTAGTAAAGAGTAGCTAACTCCATTTTCCTTTTAATGAAGTGGAACATTAGATGATATCAGATAATGTTGCAAAGCTAACTCTCTTGAGTCCTCTTGAGTGCAGTTGGCAGTCATAAAGTGAATTATGAGTTCAAAGTAACACATAATGTTCGTAAAGTAGCAGTTAGTACCTCCTATGTGAGCTGAGGCTGCATAGCTGCATCGATTTTTAATCAACTTTCGTGTAGTTTAATTAAGTGAAGCTTTGTTGTGTCTCCCAATATTTATCTAAGTGTTCCATCTCTGCAGTTATTGGAATCTTTGGAAAATCGGCCACCATTGCCCCCGAAGTCATTTTTACCGGAAGGTCCGACAGCTATGACCATGAGCCACGCAAAATCACATTCACATTTGCAGAATATTCACTTACAATCACAAATGCATATACCACCTCCGCCATCGGTACCCCCTCCACAGCTTCCAGGAATGATGCCCGTTCCTCCTCCAAGGCGACATAAACGATTCGGAATGAGGTCGGCCACAGGTTCTCCAACATTCACAAGAAAGAACGTCCTCTTTGGATTGGATCCTATGGGAAGCTTGAAAAGATTTGTAGGTGGAATGGCACATAGACCTTTGCCACCTCCGCCTAAACCAGCAGGTCCTCCACTACCTCCTAAATTTGGTAACACAAATAATTTGTGCTAAGTTTTGTTATTAAAATACTAATTAATTAGTTTTAAATTATCTGAAACCTATTTCGACTTAAGTTGGCTTGCCAGATTCTAAGCAGTTGTTGTGATGCACTCATTTGTTTCATGCTAAATTCCAAATTGGTATATGACAAGAATTTGTTAAACTTAATTTCAAGGATCACTATTTATTATCCCGTCTTAAGTCAGTTTATTTACTCCTACACAGATACCATTTCGGAGATTAAAAGCATAAATAATCATATGCAAAATCCTCGAGAGTTAGGATAGAATTGCCACCTACGCAAGCAATATTATGTTTATAGCAGACTCTATAGGTAATTCCAGGAGAAAGAAGATTAAGACTTTCAACAACAGTTTTAGAATTGACTAAAATTGAATATTCGCTGTTAGACATAATAAGATTTTTGCATGCACTGGGGAATAGAATAACGGTGACTTGTGTTTGCGTATTACATAATCTGTATTTTGTATGATTTGACAACTTCTGTAGATTTAGGGAGACCTATGACACCTACACCAATGGGATCGAGAGGAATAAATGCAACTGCAATGATGGTAGATAGAAGACACAGCTCCCCATTTTCTCCCACAATGCAGCAGCAACGACCCACGATCAACTCTGGGAGAAATATTCCTCTCACGGTACTCGAGATGCAAAATGCAAGGAACCAAAGTGTCAGCGTGGCCAACCTAAGCGACAAACATGTAACTACCAAACTTTATTTGAACTTATACTTAAGTTATATTCTAAGTATGACGTAAGCACGACCAAATAGTGTTTGATCAAAATTATAGTGAGGAATAGGCTTTTAAACCATAGAATAAACATCTTTATTTGTACTAACTACATACATAGTATAGTCATACGTAAGGAAATACTCTGTTTAGCATTTACATAAATTTAATAGTGTAAATATACTTATTAAGTATACCAGTGTAAACATTTAATGAGAGGGAACATTTTAATAATTACTAAATAGGTGCTTTATAATTAATTATAAAGCATAGACGAGTCAGGTTTCATTGCCGCTATTGTTTCAAAGAAAGTGCTAAATGGATGCGGCTGGTTTTTGTTCTCATAATCATGCATGAAATCAGAATATACTGGCCATGATGCAATTGTATCTCCAGCAAATACAAACCCATACAGAGGGCTGCCGATGCTTTCACCTATAAATTTCACAAATAATTAGATAGAATATAATGTAATGTAATGTAATGTACTTAAGGGAATTCACTATGTACCCTACATCCATTTTACTTCATTATAATATCATACAGGCCAAGCACTAGTTGACCAAGTAGTTGTCGCACTTATTTCTACATGATATTTTAATGCATTTTGACCACTACTGCTTGTATGTATAGCAATTGAAACTATGAATCGACATGTAACTTTTACAGTGTTGCACTACACATCGACATCTTATGACTATGAATATCCTATATTAGATCCTAGTTTCCTTGTAGTTAGTAGGTAGTTTAGATTCTTTAGATACATAGTTTGAGAACAAAGGCAATCGATTTTACATTGCTACTTAACTTTTACAAGTTCAGGGTGACCGGGAGTTAGAGCCCAACGGACATGTTAGACGCACTGCTTTAGATCCGCACGGACATTTGAGCCGCACACATTTACCTGGTAAGCCTACCGCTGCACCAAACACGTATTCTAGGTACCTATATTTTACTAAGTTCAGAGATAGTTTGCATTGATAGTAAAATAACTGGAAGCTAGATTTGAAAAGTTTTGTTACATAGTGTCTGTCTAGTGCAATATTATATAAAGGTCAAGATGAAATCTTGGAAGCAAGGCAATCGATACATCAAAAGTTGTTTCGTTCCGAGTGCACATCATAGACCATGTCAAAATGATAGATACTAAAGATGAAAGCGTAGAAATGCTAAAGTTTTACTCATGACTAGGTCTTAAAGAAGTACAACTCCAAACTCTACTATTGCATGGTGGCTACACTTTAGAAACATATATCAGATCAGGATCCAATGGACATGCATGTTGTCGAAATAGGATAATTATTTCACCTTGTGTTTATGAATATGTGTATATACTATACTATGTATATACTTATTATGTTGTTATCATATTTTACGAATTTCTTTCGGAAAGTTAGAGTTGTAGCAAAAAATGTGCGATAAATACAGATAGTAGCAATGCGAACTTTGATAATTTATTACTTGTCTACACTACGTATGTATACACAAAAACTTTGCTAGTAGGTTGAATCTTGAATCTACTGTGGTTTTGCGAAGTTAGATTGATATTGTGATCCATTTATTTTCAGCCTTCAAGTCATGACAGCGGCTATCGTGATTGGGAAGATGAAGATGACTTTTTCAATAGACAACGAGCGAATAGTATATCCACATCCCAGCTGAATCGTTACCCTGTAGTATCTTCATCTTCTTCGAATGCCTCTCATTTCGCAACTCTGCAGCGTCCTAACCGACATCAAAATCAAAATGCGCCCCAGCGTCCTCCTCCCCCTGTTCCACCTCGCCATTTCTCATCACAACTTGCCTTCCAATCCAGCCAATCAGTATTTGATCTAGATAGAATTTCAGCCAACCAAAACTTTGGAATGCAATGGAATCATCCCGGGGCTGGCTATCCGGGATATAATGATTTCCAACAAGGTCCCCCACACCAAGGAGTGATGGGCTACCCAGGAACATTACATAGAACTCCGTCTAATTCCAGCATGGGAGGTGGTCCTGGTCAAGGTCAACAACTTTTCGGTTGGGGTCCTATTGGATTTGGTCAACCGATGACCCAAAATGAGATGAATATGATGACGGCGGCAAGGCAAGGAAGCGAGCCACCTCCTTACGGAAACACAGAATCCATTTCGCACTCGCAACCTGTGACACCACAGGGAAGTTTCCGAAAGAAATCGGGCAGACCCAGCATGGATCGTGGCCACGGTTTCGATCGCATGAACATGAACGCACAAAATCAGCAACAGTTGCAACATCAGAGACCCCCAACCCCGAATTTCGGTAGAAATGTTAATTTGACTAACAATATGACAAAGAAGCATCTGGAATCTGAAGAGGACTCCTATTTCTCCGCGGATAGGAAAGTCCTGGAATCTGACTCGCCTGACGAAACCAAAATAGAAACGACAGAGGAGCCGGAAGGCCCGTGGTCCTGCGAACATTGCACATTCGTCAATCCGAAAAGTACCAAAGTTTGTACCGTCTGCTGCAAAACTCCCATCGACGGCTACAGAAATGTCTTAACGGGGAAAAATAGTCACTCTAGACGAAGAAGTGGGAGCAGGATGAAAGATTCATCAGGAAGTAAGGAGGATGTGCCTGTGGTTAAATCTAAATTAAGTTTCTCACGAACGGCAGAAAAACAGCACGTTATTAACTTAAGTGTAGAGCAAGTCAAGAAACGTCCACCTACTCCACAGAAGCAATCTATATTTCAGAATGAAAGCGAGAACGATGGAAACGACGAGGAGGAAGATGTGAAGAAATTAGCTCGCAGCAATAAGTTACAAGGAAATAGATTCAAAGGCCAGAAACCTTTTGTCAACAGCAATGAAGATGTTTATGGAAGCGTACCCTTGCAGACTCTCACAATTAGTCCTAAAATAGGTAAAGTACACTAAGAATCACTCCAGTGTGTGTAAATATTATTATTATATTACCGTGTTGCGTAAATAATCTTTTAATTTGCTTATTTCTCATTGCTGAAGTCCAATCAACGATACATTTAGATTAAGTAGTTGCGCAATTCTTTCCTTCTGGAACTTTTCGTATTGACATAATAACCATTGGAAGCTTAATATAAAATTCCAAGAAAATTGAACTATTTTTTTAACAAAGTAAAATAACAACGTTTCTTAGTTTGCGTTAAATAAGCATCCTATTCTGGTTTCATCATAAATCCTTGAATTTACATAAAAATTACTACACGTACTATTTCACAGCACAGCAAAATTAAGATTTTTAGTTGTTATTGTACCACTTTAACCTTTTCGAAAACCAATAATGATATGCAGTCTGGGAAAGGATTATTGTCTTATTCAATTTTGTGTACAATCGTGATGAAACGGAAAACATGAGACTTTTAAGATGTTTATGCGTTGTCGCAGACTCAACATCATCTCATATATATTTACCCTTTGTACCTATACTTGTTATAAGAAACTCCTACGACTTAAAAAGTGTTTACTAAGCAGAATAGCCCACATATAAAATATCTCCGAGCAAGTTTACAGTTTTCAGAACAGAAGATTTAATTTCCTTTCCTAGAATTAAATACAATTTAGGTCATGGACATGTTTGTCAATCTTAAGTCAACTCCCAACCTCTTTCTTGTACTATTGCAACTGCGAAGTAGTTTTCTGAATGACATTTCCATTTCCATAATCCTTCCAAAAGCTTTTCCATAATTATATAGAGTGAAAACGATAAAAATGAATTTTAATTTTTTACAGACATAAGACGACCGGGTAAAGTTTCCACTGCTGTTGGCTCCTCTCCTCCTAAAATGGACACTGGAGTCGGAGGCTCTCCCCCTGCTTCTTCCCCACCTCCTGAGCCGAAATTAAATGGCAGGAGTAAATCGGCTCACAACTCAAATCGAAATTCAAAAGCTTACGATTCTAATGATAATGGTATTAACGAAGAGGGAGTTTCCTCGTCCATTACAGTTGGAATTACTCCAAATAAGCCTAACATAATCACCCCGTCAAAACAAAAAGTTTTGTCCCAAACTGCGTCCACCTCAACGTCAACGGGCACATCAGCATCGACTTCCAGTCAGGGTATTCAAACGAGTGCCTCTAGTAGTAGTGGAAGCAGTAGTAATATCAGCTCATTTTCTTTTCAAGGACGCAAGGATATTGAGGCAGACAAGAAAAGCTCTAAAGGAACTTCTCCTCCTCCGCAAAGCATTTCTACTCAAGTAAGCTCAAAAATATTGTTTTACTTTCCTTCTAAAAATAGTAAAATAGGTAGCCTTTGTAGTAGTATGACGGACATACAGGTCTTAATGGAGTGTAATACCTATAGGTATTGCCTACCTAATGCTACTTATTGATTGTGTGGAAATAAAAAACGCTTTTACCCTTTCATACATCATATGCAGATAAAAATGGAAATGTAAGCCGCCTTAGGTATCGTAAGCTGAATAGCAATCTTTCCAGTACATTCCCAAAATCTTTTGGATGAGATTTCATTGCATATTGATTAAGGTATTACGTACTTATCTTATGTACACTGCGTTCTGTAAACTAATACTTATTACGCAGATTTAGGATTGATTTTCTAAGTTAAAGGGTAAAGGTATAATATCATCAATACATTCTTACTCAGAACCGTAACGGAAGAGTAAATATTAAGCACGTACTACAGAAGGTTCTCTGTAAACATCTATATACCATTTGGTATACTTCCTATGCAAATATTAATCACTGAACCGAACCGTTGATATTAATACTACGTAGCATGGATACTGAGAATGACTCCCTGAACTTTCTTTTCTATTTAGTTCCGTATTAGTTTTCTTTCAAGGACAAGAGATACTAATTCTATAGACTGCTAACGTTATCGAGTGCGATTATTAAAGACAAACTTTAACTATACGTAGGTATCACATTTATGGTACATATTTATGTATAAAATTATATTATAGGATCATGTTATACAACTATTTTCTGTGTAAGCAAAGCATAGATTTATAGGCTACATAGTTAACGTAAGCTAATACTAATGCATAGAGGAAGAGAAGTATTAAGGAAAAGGAAGGATAGCTTTCAGAACAACTACCTTTCTACCTAAGTACTAGTCTCTCTGTAGTAGCAACCAAACTATGGACATACTTTTATCATTCGACAGCACGGAATTTCCCCAGGAAAAGAACCTTTTCAGATCTTTATTGTCGAATTCCTTCAAAGTAATCTTAACTTTTAGTAGCATGGCTTCTGTGTACATGTTTCCCAAACGAAAGTATTCTTTTACTCAGATCATATGGGATCGATGGACACAGTATCATAAATGTAAGAGTAAAAGATTTTATGCATTCAAATTATTTGGTGGTTGTGGTAGAGGAGAAAGTTGTACTTTCACCACTGCACGTAGTTAATAGGTATAGGAAACAGTTCATTTGATTATGTATCAAGTGAATTGGAATGTAAACAAGGCTGTTTGTAAGTGCAGGACTTCTGCTTGGCTGAACATTTGATTATAACTCCAATCTACGGACTATTTGTCAGTGTGCACTTGGAGGCATGACCTACTTTGTTTTTGTTACCTATGAACATACACGCTAGAGAATTATTACCACCTTAATACTGGCTAAGATTACAAAAATAATATTGTAATATCATCTACCAGTGCCGGTTTAGCTATCGGCGTATTTGTGGTTTTGGTTTCAGTGTTAAGAAATCCAGTGAGCCAGAAACCATTTAGTTTTGGTAGAATAGTTTCGTAGAGAAACCACACGTATCTATGTAATATAGGTCTTGGTTTGCCCAGGAAAAGTTTTCGCGTCAATTGTTCTCCAAACTTTATTGTTTATTGCCACCAAAGAGTATAAGTGAAGACTTACACGGAAACTCTATTGACTTAAAAATTGTATGTCGTTTTGAAATTGACACTTTCATCGTAAATATGATGTCGCAACAAGCTTAATTATTAAAACTAACGTATGCTTAATTTCCGAAAACTAAGTTTGAAGTTTGTCCAAGGGCAAATGCTTACGAAAGGTCATTTCTACATAGAAAGTTTTAGCCAATTAGTAGTAAGGAAAAGAGATTATGTAATTTCTCCTTCCCAGAAAACACGAAAGGGTAGTAATAAATAATTCTCTAAGCAAAATAGGTAACTTTGGCTATGCTCCGGTACGTAATGTAGATTTTATACTTAACTAATGTTCTATTCCACAAACTGACCTTTCGTCCATTTCTTAGAATAGGAAAGAGCGTAACACTTCCAAGTAGATACATTATTGCTTAATTTACATTACGGAGATCGAGTGTCTATTAATACGTACACTCTTAAAGTCTTGGCTTAGTAATAGGAAGTGCATATGGCAAAGGAAACTTCAAAGCTATAAGTATCAAAGGGCAGGAGTAATAAAACTGAATATTGCGCACTAATTCTAATAAGTATACATAAAATAGTACAGTGTTAAAACTTACTTAATTTCTGTGTACATATATGTACCAGTAATATTATACAACAAGATACCTAATCCAGGGAAAAGCTTCTTGGAAGGAGATACATACTTTGTGTTTAGGTACTTGGCTATTTGCGGTATAAGTGCTTTCACCACTTTCTCTTTAGAAAGTCTACACCAATTATTCTCATATCCTCGTGGTTTTATATATCATGTATGTACGTACTCGTAGATATGGCATTGACCTAAAACAGTTATAAAAATGAGGGGCAATGGAGCAACTTTAGTTGGGATCATTAAGTTTAATACGTGAAAGTTTGGTGAAAGCACGTTTGGTAGGATTGAACTGACATGTCGTGTTTAGAGTTTAGAAGGACTCGTGCAGAATAGCTAAAGCAGCTCTGCAGAGCGTTGAGTAGAATAAGTTAAACTAAGTCAGTTGCTAAAACTGAAACTGCTGATATTATTGATCCTTTCTTTACTCTCCATTCGACATTAAAGTGGAAGTATTGTATACTAATCCTATTTTCATTCGGTTGACATTGTTTGTAACTGTTACAGACATATGAAGATATCCCTGCCTCTAAAATGCGACAGAAATCTGTCTCAAAACAATCAATTTTATCACTACAATCTGAAGACTCGGGCCCTCCTCCTCCTAAAGCAGTAGAAATGTCAGAGAAAGCTCTTCGCTACGCCCGACGAGCTCAAAATCAGTCGAAATTAAAACGCAGTATGTCAACCCACTTGACGACAGCTCCAGCCGATCCATGGGTGGACAGCAGCGAGTCTAGACACCTCTATCGCTCCTCAAGTAGACATTCGCTTGCAAGTGACACAAGAGTATGCCACTTTTCTCATATTTCTCTAGCTATTTTTAGATATTCTCTGTATTTGACAACTTTCTCACACTTTATGCATCCATTCTCAATGTTACTACACTTTTACTTACTAGCATTGCATCGTAAATGTTGTATTTAATAAATAATTTACGTATTAAAGCAATGTATAGCATGAAGCAATACTGAACTCTACTCTACTACATATAAATAATGCTGTAATGATTCCTACTAATGAATAATGAATCTAACAGTATAACAATGACAATGAGCTTTTTGTTTATGGCATCTTGCAGAGCTTACCGTTATCTGGGCCGCCATCCAGAGACCCCAGCCCTCCTTCTAGGAGTGGAAGGTTTTACGAAGACTTTAGAAGATTCCCTCCCCCTTCTTGGGACAGATTTCCATCACCTGGAGATTACTTTGCATCAATTGAAGATTTAGTTACAAGAAAAAGGAGAGAGTCAATGCGCAGCCAGGAATTCGAACTTACTCGTTTGCTTAAAGTAATATTTAGTTGCACTATAGCATATACAGTTAAAAATCATTCTTACTACATCCGTGCTAATCTTAATACTTAATACTTATTAATCTGTTAAAGAATTAATTCTAATCTTAAGGAGTTTCATTGTTTTACATATAGATTTACGACTTACCTCACCGCGTGCTGCTAACAATCCAAATAACAATTTAAATCGAACTACTAAGTACTGAGTGCCTCTACAACTAATTGTTACTATAGAATTTCCTAATGCCTTAAGTAAATACATTTTGTTTACTAGCTTAGTTTCCTGAAAACTAATTTTAACTCTGAAATGACAGGAAGCTGAAGAGTTTAATTACACTCCGGAAGATGTGCAGGTGGCCTTGCGAATGTGCGGAGAAAGAAATCCTATAAAGTGGCTCCAGGTATGTAAAATCCAATTATCTAGAGTCTATTTTTACCCCCATCATTTTCTCCACATGTACTGCATTTAAGTAGGTAATGTAAAATTAAAGAGAAAATGCTGAGAATTTTTTAATTTCCGTTCATAGCCAGGCCAAGAATGTAACTAAAGTATGCTTATTTCCACGGGCTAATGCAAATAAAATATCTGTGAACAGGAAAACTGGTCTAATATGGTAGAAACTGTGCAAACATTGGCTACCAAGTATGGGCGTGAGAAAGGTCAAGATGGCAATGAAGTTGGAACTATTTCTTCGGCAGAAGCAAAAGAAGCTTTGCGAGTGCATCGAGGAAATGTTTGGGCTGCAGTCACGGAATGTGTCGAGCAACGACGGAAAAAGGTTATTTTACTTTTCTACTTCATAGCACTACGAATACCATTGTATTTTTATAGCACGTATGAGTACAAGATACTTTATATTCTCCCAACTTAGCTATTGAGTTTGTGGGGAATACGTGACATGTTTACATTAGGGAAAAGGAAGTACATACATTAGCACACATGCACTTTTACTATACTTTACAATTTCTTTTAGGAAATAAGTACATTCTCAGCAAGATAGAAATGGAGAAAGTGCATGGGTTATATTTAGTTTTTTAAATGTATCTGTTATTTTGAGTGAGAAAATAAACGTATTTCGCCCCATGGTCATTTGTATTGTGTGTAGAGTGTAGAGATACAGTTTAGATTTTTCGTTGCATAATCTACTGTAAAGAGCAATCTCACAAAATTGCGAAACAACTCATTAGTTTTCTCTTTTATCCTTCAGTTGTAAAATTATTGAGGTAGAAACTTACTTTTCAGCTCGACCTAGGGCTTATTATACTTATTATACCTTTGTATCACATACCTATACAGCGAGTTCTAAAATATTTGATAAATATGCTTTCACAGTCGTACCTGTCACCAAAATTTGCAATCAAATGTAGAGATTGCATTCTTACCTAGATATGGGTATTTCTTTCATGACAGCTCATTATTTCTCTTGATATTTTATCGCTGAATTATAATCTTGACACCTATGATTATGAGCTTAGTGTTGTGAGGATAACGAAGTAAGGAAAAAAGTAATAGTGAAAGTTTTGTGAAACAGTATGGGGTGGTATATTGACAAATTATTTATGAACTTTACTGTAGCTAAACAACAGGCTTTCGCAATACACACTTTAGTAAGGTAAGAGAAAGTTAAAACGGTGAAAGATTGCTATTAGTACATATTCTATTTAAAGAATCCACTAGATCCTAGAGCTGGGCACATTATTAGATTCTATCTGATTCCCTTTGTACTTTGTAGTTCGTGGAGTTGCAGTCTCGTGGAACGTTCCTCCGTGAAGATATACTTACAGCCTTGACAGCTAACCACGGAAACCTTGATGCTGCGTATGTAGAACTATCAAAAGCACAGCTGAAACCATTTTTAATGAGAATTTGGGGACCGCCTAGTGGTTTGGATAATGATGCAATGCCTCCTTCCCCATCGGTCAAAAGCTTAGACTTAGAGCCACTCGTTCCGTCCGCTCCAATCATGAGTCTAATGGAAAAAATGAAACCTTACACAGAGTCCCAGTCTCAAGTAAAGTCTTTGTTTGAGTCTTCACTGCTGGAACAATTAAACCCAAGGACGATGAAAACATCTCCTGGGAAAGAGGAAGATGATAATGTAGAATCATCGGGGTCCGAAGAATCTTCTGTAGAAGAGGAGGAAGAATTGGAGTCGGAGGAAGAAGAAGAACTAGAAATGGAAATTGAAGAACCAGATGAAGAGATCGAAGGAGAAAACCTGCATCCTGAACCAAGACTTGAAAAATTAGTCTCAGATGCTGAAAGAGTTACAATGGAAATTGAAAGAGCAATTCAAGAACTAAAGCTCTCTGCAGGAGAATCTAGGGCAAGCCAGATTGTTAGTGGCAATATCAATGCAAATGTCGCTGCGCTACAGGAAAAATTGGAAGTACTTTTGCCTATTATTACAAATGCATCTGATACTCCAGAACCACCAATTGCATTAGAACACCCTGTGCAGGAAATCCCACCGGAAGTTAGAAAAGCATCTCTGGATTCAGTTCAGATTGTCAAAAGCGATGGCGAAGGTACATAAATACATCCCTTGTTCTAATTTCCTTTTGCATTTACGTTAGGCATTTCATGATAACAAAATGTAGGGAACAAAGCAGGGTTCAGGATTACCATACTTTTGTCTTCCTCATTAGTTCTATACTAGATTACAAAGCGTATAAACTTTTGTTCAAAGACAAATAAAGTTTTCATTTCTATTTTCAGACTCACTAACCCACATACGTGCTCAACAACACTGATCACCAATATACGATTACTTAAAGCAACGTAAAGTTTGTTTTTGACGAAAGGGCGTACCTAAGAAATTCAATTTACCTATCTGTAATAAAAAATATTCTGACTGAGATTTTTTTGAACATAATTTCGTGGAGTTTAAAGGCAAAAGTATTTATTAACTTTTCATGAAAGTCGTTTCATCCCAATATTCCACTTTTAACAATTAGTTACAAAATAATACATACTCGAAATGCATTCTTCTTTAAATAGGGATTAAATTTCTTGTTAGAAAGTTTGGCTTTGACCCTCTCCTTCATGTTCTCAAGGCATTAAAGTGAAAACAAAGACTTCATGTAGAAAAATTAAAGTATAGGTTAACCATAGTAGTAGGCAGTAGGTATTAGGTGTGCATAAATCCCTTTTACTGGCTACTAACTGTACAACGGTAATGTAATTTAATGTATCCTAACGTAACTGTTTTTTCAGAAGAAAGTTTTGCCGACGCAATATCTGACGGAGATGCGACGGCAGAGCAACAAAACATCATTACCGCTAGCACTAGTCCAGTTTCTTCAGACCCGGAGCAGAAAGTAGAGACTGTAGGAGTCGAATTAGATGTGGAAATAGACGAGTCTGAAGCTTTAGTTAGCGATTTCATTCAAAACTTTGAGATCGATCCTCCAAAGCCTCCAAAAGCCAAGATAGAAACAGACATCAAAACAGTAGTACCAGCAGAGAAACTAGAAATTAATCAATTTTTGCAGGAGGAAACCGTGCATCAAAGCAAACAAGAGGAAACCAATGAAACTCGAAAGGAAAAGTCACCGAAACGGGTTCTCAGCTCAAGTGAAATCGAACAAATTCTTAACAGCCTAGTTACAACTAATTTCAACAGCATGGGGCAGTTCGCTACTGACATCAAGGAGAAAATCGCTACCGAGATACAGAGTCAGCTAGCTGCTGCCAATGCATCTGCATCTTCATCATCTACTACTGCAAATTCATCCAGCAAAGGCCAAGGTTAGTAAATGGCATGTGACAAAGTTTAGGTATTTGGCAAGCTTTAGAAAATGATGAATCTTCTACCTTTTATTTCTTACTGTATTTACTACGTACCCGATAAACTTATATTTCCAAAAGAATGACTCTATTTTAAACCTTAGACTTCTTTGGAGCCCTATTAGAATAAAGTAGCTTTCAGCAAGCCACATAATTATGCTAATTAAGTTATTTAGGTACTTATCAAAATGTTTGTATGATGATGCAAATGACTAATAAGTTGCTTCCTGCTATTTTTTCAGTTTCAATTACTACTGCTGACCTTGTTGGGATTCCAACTGTAGAGGTGACCGAAGAAAATGACGAGGATGACATTGACAAAAGTTACGAACCCATCACATTACCACAAGCCATTTATGATAACGTGAATAAGAAAATGGCTAAGTACGAGAGAGTGGCAGCTAAGAAGAAGCAAAAGGTAGTCCGTCGCAAATCTCCAGAGAATTCGGCAACAAAGACCAGCAGTTCAGGGACACCGTCTCCATCCACATCTTTGTCTCATCTTGCTCGTGCATCCGATTCCCAGGTTGACGAACCAACCGTGGCTACTAATGAGCCACAAAGCTCAGAATTGGATCCAAGCGACAAGGTTTATTCAGATGTGATTCTAATTCCATCCGAGGAAAATACAGAAAAGGAAATTGCTGCTGTGGAACAAACTGTAGAGGAGGAAGAAGAAGGATTTTCTGTATACGAAGAGGTGGAAATGGGGAAAAGTGATTCTGTGTCTGCTTCAGATGCAGAGGAAGACCTCGTGGATGACATTGAAGAAGAGGCTGAGCCTCTTTCGGAGGACGAAGAAGCGGAGGAGGAAGTTAGCGAACCAGAAGAGGAAAACTTTGATGATACGAATCAGGTCTATGAAGAAGTTGAGATGAGACCTGAGAATGATAAGCCTGCGACGCAGCTAATAACGGATGTTCAAAGTGAACCTGAGCCTCATCTCTTTGCCGTCAGTGAAACAAATGTACAATATGCTTTATTTTCCTCAATTCTTTCTAATTTAGATGATCAGTTAATGTTGTTTAGTTAATGCGTTTTAATAATATGAAAAATTAGCATAAAATCGTATTTCCCTACATAAATCAGAGAAAGGAAATGAATTTAGTGAGACTTTCTCTATTTATTTCCCGTTATTTAATTTTACATATTACAGAAGTAGATTAGGAAAACTTTCCACGCATTTTGGCGTGTGGCTTTCACTATGATTTGCTTGGGAAAGGTATGGTAAAATGTATTAGCAGCCCTGAAATAAGGAACGCATTGAAATCAATGTATTGTACTAATGAACCAATGTTGGTTGTCTAACCTCTTCACAGCACAAAAGATAACAAAAGTCGACAGAACAGTGGCTTTCTAATTGGCTAGAGAAAGTTTGCTTTCTCTTTCTGTGAATTACGAAGGACTCAGGAAACACAAAACCCTACTCTTGTGGAGTTTAGCTTATATATCTATTTCACTCATGTCTTGAGGCGTAATTACCACTTTCCAATGAATGAAATTCTAATGAAATCTCGAATCTAACTAGTTTCAAGGAATTTATTTTCCTAATTGTGGCAAATGTTTCCGTTGATTTAGTAATGTCGAGGGCAAAATCAATCATTGGTTAACAGTGACCTTATTTTGAGAATGTTATTTCCATAATTTCTACAAAAATACATTAAGCACTCACTCTGCCTTATTTATTACGTGCTTTATAACTACTAATCAGAAGATTACAAAATTCAGTTAAAAGCATACGTAAATACGGGGGGAATTTGCACCTGTACAGGTGGAAGCAGATATTGTGCTGGTGGCTGGAAGGAAAACACCTTTGAAACCCGAAAATGAGGTAAGTATTAAAATCTACTTAAAGTGTGGTTAGTGTATATAGGTATATTAATTTAATACAATGTTGGTTTGAGCTGCATGATGAAACGGATATTCTTGTTGGCAACAGGCTCAAATTAAGAGACTGATGGGAGAAGGACGGAGTACCTCTTACGAGCGTGCAGAATTGGCAGTTCAACTAATGGATATGGCATTTACAGAAGAAGATTCCGTGTACGCTGCCAACGAATGTTCATCTCTTTATTCCGCCTTGAGCTTTTTACAACAAGAGTGTGATCTTTGTGCTGGCAAATTCTCTGCTAGACAAGTAGGCTTTTAATTACTTTATTTAATATTATAGCTGTGAGATATACCTACGTACTCATTACAGTAATATGAAAAAAAAATGCATTATCTGTCAAGTACCCATTTCAATTAGTGCAAACTCGACAGTCATAAATACAAGTTCTAATTTACTATATATTCTCGCTTATGCAGAATGCAAATTTATTTACTGTAGTGTAGTAATCATCACTATTGGTCTGGTGGTGCATGTAGAGCAAATTGAGAGTTTTAGCACAGTTTAAATGGCACACATTGCCAGTTTTGCTTTCTTCAAAGGTTCCAAACGTTTTATAAGTACTTGGGAAAATACTCATGCTAGCCTTCCTTGCAAGGTATTTAGAAAGCTTAATTTTCCATAGTATTTACTCAAGTAATAGTTGTACTTATTCGATCTCTTAATCGCAAATAACTAAACTTTTTATTTCACGTATAGGATCGTATAAAAGTTACGTATAATAGAACATACCTACTACACTTGTACATATATGTTAAACTAGGTCTTTCTAACAAAATTTTTGACTCCATTCCAAAATTGGGTGTACTAATGTATTATAGGAGTATTAAGCATACATAACAAAATAGAGACACACAAGAGAACAATGAAAGCCACTGTGAATATGTAGGATGAAGGAAGCTTTGCCCAAGGCCTTAGTCCAACTTATACTTCACATTCTCGTTAGCCCACATAGGCATCTTTAGAAAAGATGGAAATTCATTTTCTGTCTCATTAATTAGAATTCTCATTAACTAGTGCATTGTCAGCGGATTGAGTTAAGTTCTAAAAGAAAAGGGACTCTATTGCCTATTGGTGGACGCAAACAATTATGATATGGGTAGTAACCTTCAGATTTAGTATTATACAGTGTACAATAATGGTTTGCATTCTAATGGTTAGGCTTTGAAAAATGAAAATTCAGTGAAATATATGTACTCCTGATTTTGTTTTAGTTCTCAATTCAAGTTCAGACTGAAAAGACTTCTGTAATTTCAAAGCTCACAAAGGCAATCATTGTTAGAGCCTAATCCAGTGTAGTATAGTATAGTACAGTTTAAAGTTTCTAAGAATTATTTTCCATGCATGTTGTCAGTGATTTATTGTACGTATACATATACACACCCTATTTAATTTTGCATTTTGGATTTGAAGTTTGCGGAAAGTAGAGCATATAAATATTAGTAGGTTAGGTAGTATAGGTAGTGGATATTGAGTACCTAGTATTTTGCAGTTCCGTGATAGTTTGTATTGCCCCAGATTAGCTAAAATTAGACCGAGTACCAAAACTTATGCTTTATAAAACAGAAGCAAATCCTTAGCAAGAGCATGTGCATATAATAGATTGAGTACCTACAGAAGTACCTACTTACCAGTAAACTAGATTATCTCAGAAACATATTTATTATATGCCTTCTATGCAAACTCAAATCAATTCAGTATGATATGGGCAATTTTGCGGGTGTTATTGGTTAGCACTGACAGATGTATAGAAATGAAGAGAGAGAGAGAGCTTTAGAATTGCGATATAGAAAACTGAACAAAGCTTAAAAATTTTGCTTTCAGATGGTTTCCATGTTGAGATGCACACATTGGTGCTGCCGAACGTGCGCTCAAGAGTACTTTAGGGTTCAAGTGAAAGACAAGTCAATTATAGATGCTACTTGCCCGTTTTGCAAAGAACCCTCGACGATAACCGAAGATCCGGAGATGGCAGCTGAATATTTCAATCAGCTGGATATCCTTTTGAAACATCTCCTTGACACGCATTATCATGAAATGTTTCAAAGAAAGCTGAGAGACTGGACACTCGCTAAAACTCCGAATTTTAAATGGTGCTCAAAGGTACGTGCGTCAGCATTATTTTATGATTTTACGTAACGTTACTGACTATATGCCTACAAGAATCCCCATAATATGTTAAATATAAATTCTTGCGTAGATACTAGTTCTCTTTTCTCTATAATATAAAGATTGGTAGATGCACATATCTGTATTTGCTAGCTTTGTATAATTTGCAGAATATACACTAACAGTGAAGCCAGATTATCTTGTTAATATTTATGAGATACATAGTAGAGCAAGTGCAGTACTTGAATATTTATTTGAATTCATTTTCCGTGTTTGCATACATATTTAGTATGTAGTATAACTATTAAATATGTATCTCAGCTAGTATGCTGACTGACGATATTCGCATAAATGGGAGCAAGCTAAATCCATTCTGCAAATACTTATTTCTCTTTTTGCAGTGCTCATCTGGATTTATAACGGAGCCGCTTCAAACCCGACTTGTGTGTCCGGACTGTAGTGCAGTGACCTGTGCCATTTGCCTAGCACCGGTATGGTATTTTACTTAAGCAATTGTTTCGAACCTCAACACGATACCTTAATATCTAAATTGTAGATTGATTCATAAATGTGTAGCGAATATAAATTTTGCCACTCGGGATACAATTGAAATTATTAAATAGATATAACATGGTATGTAGTGGAGAAATGATACCACAGTAGTATGTTAACTGCTCTTGAATATAGATTTTTATTCAACCCGTGATAATTTTCTCATGGGGATTGCCGGAAGCTTCATGGAAATCTAACTATAAAAATAGCACATGTATGTATGTATAGTAGGTATCTAATATAAGGAAACTTCCTTATTTACTAGTATTATAGATTTTACTCGAAGGCTACTATTCTTTTCTTAGCAATAGTAATAATAAAATATTCAACTTATGAGTAGCAGATAGGAAGCGAGTTCATTAGCTCAAATTACATGTACTATGCTACCAATACATTTATTTTAGTAACCCAAGAATATAAGTAGTTCTGAAAAACACGTTGTATTTGAAAAAAGAACATATTTAATATGATGTATAGTGCATACTGGACAAATGTTAAATTCGCTTTCAAAGATAATATTTCCTAATGTTTTAATTGTTTGTGTTTATTTGTATAATCTAGTGGGAGAGAAATCACGACCACCGCGACAGCAATATCGTCCTATGTGATGCGGCCGACAAAAATATTGCAGATTATCTAAACGAGAATTGCATTGAGTGCCCCCGATGTCATTACAAATTCGCTTTAGCTCGTGGAGGTTGTATGCATCTGACGTGCTCTCAGTGTCGTCATGAATTCTGTTCAGGATGCTCTGCACCATTCAGAATGGGGACAAAATGTGAATCGAAATTTGCTCTTTGTGAGAAACTTGGTCTCCATGCTCATCATCCTCGTAACTGTCTATTCTACTTGAGAGACAAAGACCCAGAAATTCTCATTAAGCTATTAGAGGTACGAAATTGCTTTTATTCCGTCCGCCTACACATCATTACTATTCCAAATTCGGATGTAGTATATAATAATCTAGCTCCTAGCTTACACGATTTAAGCCAAACATGTAAGTCCTGGAAAAGATAGATATTTCGGATTTGCGGTAGCATCCTGATAAAATCATTAGGCAACATTCAGTACCTTATTATCATTGAAGAGGATATTGGCTTTCTATGACGGAAATTACATTGAATGCTTGTGAATCATGGAGATTGTTACTTTAAAGGGGTTGAGTAAGTGTGCAGTATTGAATAACATCAGTTAAGGCAGATATTTCGAGTATAAAGCTTCTAAGAATATTTCTATATAAATAAGCATGAAAATGAAAATGCTTACCAATACCAATATGTAATGACCTTGTTTATTAGTATTTACCTAGATAAGTATACATAATATGGCTAATTATAATTACTTTGTATTTAGCATCTTAAAACTAATAACAATTATTAAATCCTGTTTTAGGAACACGCTATTCCATATCTAAAGGAAAATGCCAAAGAAGCAGAAGCTGCTAGTGATAAGAGACGTCGTTTATGTAAAGTACCAATTCAAAAGGAAACTGAAACTGGGCTTGTTGATGGATACTGTGACAAAACTGCCCCATTTGGGTGTGCTAAAGTTTGCTTGTAAGTGACAACAAAAAAAAAATTAATTCTCAAATAACTATATATTTACTAAATAACACAGATAATAAATGTATATTTAGGCATATATTTCTTTCACATTGGGAACAAATTGTTCAAGGGTGTCTGTAATTTGTTTACCTTTATTTATGTAGACCTCATTACGTGGAGTATTTGGGACTTTTGATATGGCAAAATCATTTAGATCCAATTACAATTTTAAGTAATGATGATTTGGAGACTATAATACGCCGAGCTAACAAGAAATTACCAGGCAGAATTCCCTTTGGACTCAGTGATGTCGAATACCGTCCCAAGCTTCTTAAGGTAACTTATCTGTCAATATTGTTATTTAGTTATATTAAGCTCAGACTATTGTGTAAATAATACGTAGTAGCACATACTTATGTAAATAAGTACCTCTAATTCTAAAAGCCTTCACATCCACGTGTCTGGTTTTATCTCTAGAGAATAGCTCAAAAAGAATAAATATTTGTGCAGACTTCTATTATTGAATGGTAACGCTTAATTACACGTGCTAAAGATGTATGATCTGAGTACAAGGGAATATGAATAGAATTATTTTAAAGCTACGATATGTGTGCACTGTGCAGTGCCCATTTAACATAATTAATGAAGTTATTTAATAAAAAAGTGAATCCTTATGAGTACCTTACTAACCTATATGAGATCGCGTGCAGATTGTGTATTTTACCTCAGATATATATGGAAATGCATAATATATTATTTTAATAATAGTTCATCTTCCCAATTCACGCTTTACAGCGTTTAGCGAAACCTAAATGAGATTTCTTATTTACTTTTGACTATTTTACATAATTTTAAAGTGCAAATATATTATTTCGCTCTTTGCGAAAAACATCTTCATATAGTCTGGAGTTTGTACCTGAACTTGTTTAGTTAGTTTAGTGGGAGTAACATTGGATTAAGAAACATAAATATCGGAACCCCTCCGTGGTGTGTTTAGGTATGTCTGTGTAAGTAAATAGTAAAATAAAATAAATAGGCACATGACTAAAATTATATCATGAACTATATGTATTTGTATTGGTTAATTTGTTATTTTTGCATCATGCTTCACTTGAATGAAATAGAAAAGTAAACAAATGGCTACATCGCAGAGCTATAAAGCATATAAATTAGTTACCATTAGTAAATGTGTTGATTTCATTATGAAATCAAGATTTGATAATATTTTTTTGTCACATCATCGTAAATAGAACGTAAGTTCGTAAGGTAAAGCTGCATAGGTATTTGGCCTAGGTGGATGAAAATTTTCCATTCTAAAGTAAATTGTTGAACTGGTTTCGATCGATTAAAAAATTCATTAATGTGTTTTTGATTTGGTCTTAGGTGATTGCAGACGACGTTCCTTTGTAGACAGAGTACAGTATACATTCAAAGTGAGCAGGGCAAGGATTCAGGAACACAAGTTACTATGCAGCTCGCCAATTATTTGAAGACTAAACGCAATTTGACCTGAATCGGTGAACAACATTCATTTTGTAGATAGTATGCAAACAAAATGAATACGTAATTGTAATGGTATAAAACGCTCTGTTGAAAATACAATACTTTTATGTAAGTATTACCTGTGGTATTGTAATTGCAACTCTGTTTTCCAATTCAATCTTGTTGTTCAATAATTTTATCTACTGCGTGTGTTAGGCATCATGTTAAGAGTAGAGAAGGATAGCTACATACATACACTTAGAAACAAAAACATCTTGTAGGTACTACAATTACAAAGCCATATGCCAGCAGGGCAGGGGTAGCGGGATACATTCTTTCAGAGAAATAAATTATGTGCATAACAACGTTATTATTGTTATTGAGTTTGAGTATACGGCAAATAACAACTTACAACTCAATACTGATGTACTTTACATTAAGACGTCAATTTGGAACCTCGTCAACTTTTGCAGCGACCTTTGCGCCTTGTTAGCGATAATAAAGACCTACTAATTGATTACGCTACGGCGATCGCGATTTCGTTCACTGTCTCATATTGTCAGAACAGTGCACTCGAAAGTGATATACTATAAGAAGGACAACGAACATGAGACGTCTGTATTAGTCTTGTAAGCGATATCAGAATGTCTAGTCTATGGAAAGGAGAAATGCATTTTGCAGACAATATTACTAATACCTACTTGTATGAAACACACAATTAATCCTGTTAACCAGAGTAATGTTAAGAAATATATAATATACCTATGTAAAATTTGTAAAGATTCTTTTACAGCTTTTTCTGTCATAGATGCAAATTATACATACAAATGTATTATTGTACATAGGTACCTCTATAGATTATAGACAATACTCTTCTACACTACGTATTTACCTAAATATTTACATCATCCTTTTTCTGTACATTTAAGCTAATTTGCGACTTCTGAGAGAGTGGATAGCAACATACAGATATAGTAGTATGTAGTAAATGCATAAATATTTATTGTTGCAAAAGTAAAAAAATTTAGTATAGCAAATATGGAAATTCGTGGCTAAGAATAGATTGTTGTTGTAAGCGTATTTAATTTAACTTAGCTAGATTTTTTGTTACATTGTAAATATTGTGTATTTGATTGTATAGTATCATGTATGGATCTGTTATTCGCAGTAGACCAAAAATTTTAGCACATGCGGAAAGTGTGAATAATATGGATATGAGTTGTATAGAATGTAAAATAAATGGGTATATGAGTGTGTTTGTGAAAAGTGAAAGTGAGTAATTGTTAGATACGTTTAGGTGGCCTAGTCGTGCCTTGTGAGGATTACGATGACGGTATTATGATAATGAATCGTTATGATAAAAGGTAAAATAATAAACTTTTGATGAAACGTGTATGCTTATAAAAAAAGGTTGTTTTGGCTGTTTATATTTATTTCATTTAAATATCTGAAATTTTTATTAGCTATTTAGTTATGTACCTACTAGGCTATGTATTAAGTCCTGATATATTATAAACTAAAACAGGACTAATCAATTCTACGTCCGTTTTTTTGACAGAAAAGTCTGTACAAAGTACATTAATTTCAAATTTTGAAAAACAATTTTTGGAACTAGTTTTTGGAAGTTAGATCTAGAAGTCTACTCTAACTGCCACATAAGTTTCGATTGGCTACAACGATCGTTGGCTAAGAAAAGAGACACTTTCTCCATGTAACTAGTGTGTACTTTTATGCACTACTGGACCCAAACTCTGAAGCCCTGTATTACGAAGTAAGAAAGACCCTCCAAAAACTTAACATGCTTTTAAAATCTTAATCTATATTTATCTGGCTACTTTGTGTAGTGAAATGCATATTCAATAAATTTCGAAAGTTGTAGCCGAATTAGCATGTATCAAAACTTAATAGCCTAGTACAAATAGATATACTTAGTAATATGTAATTCGTAAATGTATATTTTTTTTGTATGTTAGGTCTTAATTTTATGTTAGGTAAATCTTTTCCAGCATCTTTTATAATGTGCAAATCAAAATATCAGCAAACAATTCTGACCACCACAGATATACGTGGTATATATACCAGTAATTTTATGAACGTTTATGTTGTGTTTTAATCATCACTGACAAAATGGAGTATTACTAAGTATTTGAACTAAAATAACTACCCAGGCAGCAAGACACTTATATACTGATATAATATGACACGGTATACTGTAGGTACTATCTGTAGGTACCTATATTATAGTTCCTATACGTTAAATTATGCTAAGTAAGCAATGTAACTAATCAAGTTTGAGTTTTTTAAGCTGGAAACAGGCTTTGTTTCAGTAAACATGACACCCAATGGACAAGGTCAGACTAAGAACAACATTTTTCTATTCTAGACACAGAATAGGCATTATATATTACTTATATATATTAAAAGGTGACTTTGAATAGTCTATAAGCTCCAATCGATAAAAATAATAAATTGCCATGTTATCTGCTACATAAATATTACTAGGTAATAATAAGAACTATAATACGTCTAATTCTGGGCAAGTTTCTTTAAACCATAGTTTAGAAATGCGCTTAGGAAGTTTAAACTGCAAGTAATTAGTATTCACTTTGTATACTATAGGCTCATTAAAAATACAACAATAAAAATGCTCATTCAAAAAATGATATTACAGATTACACTATTTCAAGTCAAAATGACTATCTTGATTTTGATTACAAATGGGTACACAATTACCAATACATTATGTAAATAACAATGAGTCATATTGTGCTTAGTTTGACGTTGAAAATTAGGTCATACCTAGGGACATCCTCCTCAGATTGCCGATGTCTACCTTAGTTGTAAAACTACAGTAAGTAGCAGTATTGCTGTTGATTTTTAATGCAGAGATGCATCGTTATCAATTTGCACCATATAGCATGTGCATAATGCATGATGCAGTTTACTAGTAGTAGCTATACTAAATTCATTAGATACTTAAGTGAAACATTTCAAACAAATGAAAATCATTTTAGTACTTAGTGAAGGGTACTTTGGGTTTTACCCTGACCGAAGAATTGTTCATACAAATGTGCATCAATTACTCAGAAAATGAATGCTTAAATATTATTAGCTTTCATAATTGCTACTGCTAACTGCGATACTACATGCGTAGTATAATAAAAAAAAATATGTTGTGCATCCTAATTGTTTACTTGTTAGTATTTATCTTGAATTTTGCATACCATTAAGCCTATGAACTGTTTCATATTTATATCAATTTTCACGAAATGAAATGAGCAATAGAATAGTTGTCCTCTTGAAGAGGGCACTATTCCCGATGTCTAATTCATGCTTTAGTTTTGTAGGCATATTAACACTGCTACCATTTAGTGTATACTTAGTCATTACTGTAAAAACAGTGTACATCGTAAACAATGATTTAAGCCAATTTAAGTATTCATATTGTATATGCATAATTAATGTCACATTCTCGGTTGCAATTGTTGCTAATCATAAGCAAAGGTGCACCTGCTGTAATGGATCTGAAATTGGTACCTAGTACCTATACCATCTTTAAAAGATAAATACAATAGCTAAAATTGTATACACAAAACAATATCGTGAATACGTTAATTCCATTTTTCTCATCAGGAAGTGAATAACAACAGCAAACCCTTTATTAGTAGGTTATTATTATTGCCTACAGATATATGTATCATCTTTCATCTCGTTGTGGAATTCTAGACGCCCAACTCGCATGCATAAGTCTTTGCTAATTGATAAGTAAACTTGAAGTGTTTATTTATTTACTATTCACACAAATGTCTGAGTCTGGAATCTTTATATTACTTCTTTAAATATTATTCTACTTATATAGGTGTATAGCTTAAGATTTGGTACTTAATCTCCTATGCATACTGAATCTACTGCGACTATTTTCATATACAAATCTACAAGACCTTCCTTACGAGAAAGGAAAAGTTGCCCAAGGCGTGTTCCATTTCTCCAGTCTGTGATAGTGATAACTCATAATAATCTCTGGATTCACTACAGTCTTTTAAAGTATTGCGTTACAACTTGAGACTGAGAGAATAACAGCTATAATATCGTGTCTCATCTCAATATTAATATAATAACAAGCAATTTCAATGACAGTGGCATTCCAACAGGTCCAATACTCACAAGATAAGAACTCCCGAGGCGAGGACTTACTTACATAAAGCAGTAGTCCGTATATTTTTGCTAGATACGTCAGTATAGTATATTTATTATACTTACTACTTTCAGAGCACATAAGTATAAGGGTATTACTAAGGGCATTAGATACCATCGTGTGACAACAATACATATTCTGTAATACTACAACTGCCATTAAGAAATTGGATGTGACAATAAATCTGATTCGATAGAGCATCTGCGACATAATATATACTTACAACTTATAGCTTATGAGGACTGTTTAATGTTCATAACTCTCATGCATGCTATCCCTCATAAGCTTCACAAATCCAGTAGTAATCAGATCATTGTTATAATATAATGTAAGTATTCATTGCTATCCTTTTTGTGTATCAGTATTTTAGATGATACATATACCTAAGTTGATATGTTAATAAAAATTTATATCAGAAATATTCTACATACATACTGAGTATGTATGCCCTTATAATATTGAAAGATCATGCGATGATTTCGATGCAACTTGTATTGATAACCTGAACCCGTTCATGAAAAACAAACTGTCGACTACTCTTGAACATCAAATGTCTACGACGGAGTAGCCTTAATTAATGCTTTGCGAAGGGATTCAGTTTTCCTCAACTCAAAACAATTATTTTCTGCATATTATTATTTAGTTTAGATCTAAGATATATCCATTATGATCGTATTATGTGGACCTACTTAGTAAGCATGCAGATACGTCATAGTTTGCTGGATATAACGCACGAGGCGAGGTAATACCATATTAATAATTATATTGCATGCCTAACTACTTAGTACTGACGCGATTTGTTTACCAAAATAAATTCCACAGGTTGTGAAGATTTATATTTAAAACCTTTTTACAACCAGTCGAGTCATTTTATGTTAAAGTATAGTGGCTGGAGGGAAATAACAATAACTCTAACTTGATGTGACGTAACTTTTCGGTACGCAAAAGGTTAAGGGACAATATTTGTATAGTGATGCGGAATAGAGAATACGTAATGCAATGAATTATCGCTTAAGCAGTAAACATCCATGTAGCTTTTACACTAAGATAATTTTAACTATACTCTTCATTGTCTTTCCTACTTCCGGTAGATAACAAATATTTGCAATTACGATATGTTAAACAGCTATGACACAGATTTGAAATGAGTATAGGTATATATATAACACTATTACAAACTTACTTTATATTGCATGATTTAATTGTATGCCAAATGAAACAAAACAGTTATCTCTATGTAGCAATGACGAAACGGAAATACTAAAATGAGTGCCGAGGTAGGTACAAATATTATTACTTAATTGAATAGTTAATTCATTAACCTGATGCAATTGTGAGTGTATTGCTATTAACTTCGTTAATAAATAAAACCTTGGTTCGCAGTTGAGCATTTATGGCGAAAATTTAGTTAAAGTATGTACTATGTACGTACGTAATTCTATTTATTATTACGTAGGAATGAATATAAGGTACATGACAGTCACGAGACGACACGAAATATATTTGTGCAATACAAAAAGTAAGTTAGAGAAATGGTAAGTACAGATAGATAGTAAGTATAAGAAGTGTAGCCTTTGATTGAATGTTAATATTGTAGTTACAGATTAGATTAGGATAGGATTCCTATTATAATCCGCATTTTTATGCAGGGAAACTCGTTTATGTCCAATGAGCCCATCGCTTTTGCGTCCTTCCCATATAAAGGGCCAATGAAATGGCGATGTACTACACACCCCTTGCGGCAAGACAACTGCAGAAGAAATAAATACATTACTCAGCTATCGATCTATATATTTGTAACTTATAAGGGTGGATAACTTTCTGAATACCCAAATAATTGTTCCAGTAGTGCAAAAATATATTTGCCAAATTCATATAATGAGAGTAATAGGATTAGTTGCAAAAATTCGCGTAGACTAAGAAATGTATTAGTGCTTTATTCGAAAAAGTCATTTTCAGCATACCGAATCTAATGACTTAATTACAATATTTATAGAGAAAGAGAGAAAAAGTCATCATTTTATATCTATCTGATAATCCAAATTGGATAAAATATAAAATTCTAATGAAAATATTTAGAAAATGTTTATTCTTCACAATTTTCTCGCTACTTTCTGTTTGGTACATCTTAAACCCAGCCTAATTGCAGAATCTGTTTTATTTTAAAGTATTAGCTTATTCTATTAGTATTCAGTTCAGAAAGACAGAAGAACTGCTACATACACTACACACATTACACTTGCATTATGCATGGATAAATACTTACTACCTGTTGTCTTGTGTTTGTCACTATATTATTATAAGTAACTATGTAGCTAATCGTAAGAAATGCCTACTATGTATTACTAGTACTTAAGTATGTATCTGTTCACGTTTACACAAATACGACAAGTAAGTGAACTTGTTCTGGTTCCTACCTCACTTGGTTTTATTACCTTCGCTTAGAGAGGCAGGACATTTATATATATTAGCACCACTCTTTCTTTTCAGTTAGTTCGTAATCTTCACTGCCTTGAAACAAACCCTCCCTCGAGATTATTCTACATTTATAATTGTACTTTACTTTTGAAATACAAAATATTATACCCTACTCTGAACGTGATTTGATAGCCATTTATAGCCTACTACAAAGATATTACTACAAAATATTCTAGTTACAATCATTTATTTACCTTATGGTTATAGAATCCTATTTAATTTAAACATACCTGGAAATATCGTTTACCAAAGCAAGTAACCTAGTGGCCAAGTTATCGTTACATAGATAGAAAATATAGAAACACAATAAGCTTACGATAGATTTCCATGAATCAAAGGAGCAACGAAATATTTTTCATTAACAATAGCAGCGTTTGGTTCATGAAACAAGTTTTCCTCACTCTCCGTAATTTTGTTGGTGTCCGAGTTATTTAGAAAGGTCAGGTTGGCGTTAGCCAGGGGATATCTTATCTTTAAAAATTCATTTTAGAACATTGTACTTGATGAAAGCGATTTCTTTTAATTGTCCTCCGTCACACATTAGCCCTGCAAACTTCTACTACTACTTCAGCATTTATAGACGATTCTATACAGTGTATTATTACTATATCCCTCTATTGATCACTTAACCCGAGTTAATCCTTAGTAGCTTAGAACACAAATAACTAGAGAGTTCATTTACGTATATCTCTACTGAATTAAACTTCTGGCTCGCTGGATTCGATGCCTGACCCAGCTGCAATGAGTCAACACAGTGGTGGATCCCGTAGGCGAGCATGGAACGTCCGGGCTTCCGAATTCGCCAAAAGCACTTTCAATCCCATCCGATCCATTGTAGACAGCATGAAACTGGAGCCGCATCCAGAAAAATACATGATTGCACTGTCTATCGGTAAGAAATATATTACTTTTTAAATAATTATACAATCATAATGGATGTTATTTTGTATTCTCACTTCTCAATTCGTACATGATACAGGTAACGAGGAGTGTGGCTTAATCTATATACTTAAACTATATTAGATACACTTTCAAAACATATCATTCAATTTATCTGACTGGTTCATATGCGGATATATGTAAAAGTATTTTTCATGCAACTAACTCCTTGTCTGCAAGTGCCTTGAACTTAATTCAACTTTCTATAAAGTAGGTCTGCATACAGGAGACCACATGAAAATTATATGAACCAAAAGAAATACTTTGTTGCATCAGCCTTACTATACTATAAGTATACCGTTATGCCAATGTTACAAGAGTTTAGAAGGTTACAAGAGAAGGTTTAGTGATTAGGTAATAATTATCGCAATTTTAAATTATTTGAGTAAGTATTACTAATTATATAAGCCTCCTCACTAAAATAGTTTTCAACTTAATACAGGCAGATATACCTTATGCAAATACAGTTCTACTAAATAGATTTATCATTGGAGAGTGGAAACGGTTTATTTTAATAGTAGAATGCTAGTTAATACTACTATCCTGAATCCTGATTTTAACTATAAATTGAGTCCGATTGTAATTATGGGTTACGATTTTATGACCGTACCATGTAGTGCTTTAAAATGTGTATTGATTCATCGTTCGTCAATAAGGTGAGGAAATAGAAAGGATATAAGGATAAGGATAAGAAACCAGAACAGCCTGGAGGAAATGTTGATACCTACTACAACTAACTAGCTGGGCAAGGACGAGACACTGGACAAACGTAGTTAGTAGCATCAATAGGTACCTAAGCACAAAAGACTTCTATGCAAATATCTAGACATGGAGGTTGTAGTTTAGAAAAGAAGGTACCAGGCACCTTAGAATACATCCACTTACAGTTTACAGATATACGGACACCTTTAAGAGACTACTTATATATATATATATATTACTGTAGTATAGTTTATGAAAAATCAGGGATCTTAAAACCTGAATCTTGCTAACTGCTGACTGCTTGTCTTATAATACAAGTTCACAACAACAATCCATCTTTGTCAAAGGATAGAATAATATAAGTGCATATTTCAGGGATGGGCATAAGGTCTACTATCTATATATTTCATCAGCATTTCTATATGTAAATATCTATTTTAATGTTGCTCTGATTTCTTTTCTCAATGACCAATTATGATTGGTCCTTAATACATCGTACCATCTTCTTGTATTTTTATTTGCATAGTTGAATAACAATCCATGGACATGTCCAATCTTTTAAATGTGGCAGATTGAACTAAGATTTCGTGACGTAATAAAAAAATTGCAATGACGCGTAAACCAGAATGATTTTTTACGATAGGCACTTGTTTGTGGTTTGAGATTGTGCAGCATAATGGACTACAGTCACAGTATATTGTAAAATTGAGAACAAGTTTAAGCAATGGATAAAAATTTCATTTTGGCAGCAGAGTACGTATGCACTGTAATGCAAACTGCAAAGCCCATTTCTTTGTTTTACAAATCTAAATGGAAAAGTAGGATTCGACTACATTATTTGCCTTTCTCCACTTTCTCTTGCTTGTGAGGGTTGAGTTATAAACTTTACGTGACGTAAATTACGTCACAATTCAATTATTACAAGAGAAATTTTGCCCTATATGTACATATTTAATATTTTGCTAGCATGCAATATGTGAAACAAAAAAACAACAACTCCTCAAATAAGTATCGATATATGTAAGGATGAGCAACATACTGCGTGAAAGTGACATTTACAGCATACTTATATTGTTACATCATCTCCAGCTTGATGACCAAAATGATTCGGCACACAGTATACGGCAGAGCAGATTACATACAAAAATGGACACAATTGTCTTGGAATTAATTAGTTTAGCATATTATGTATCTTCTTACAAGAAAGGCGTGTGTATAAGTTTGATCTTGAATTAACCTTTACTTTACCTCTTGTGATAGTTGATTTTTATTACTTTCATTTAAATGTATAATATATTACCACATAACCTACACTACAAAATTACCGGTATTATGTACAACATTTACACTACACAATACACATTACTACACAAGTTTTTGCAATGAAGTTGTTCACTGCAAATAAAAGATTAGTTTAATCTTTAATGTACTCAGATGAGTAGCGAACTGAGCAAGACTAATATAGAAAAAGCAAGTAGATATATAGTTTAAGTTTAGAACAACTTTTTGAAGTTGTTTGCAATATATGCATAGGAATATTTTTTTTCCCTTAAGAATACCCGGTTTCAAAGACTTCGTCCATTGAAGAACAAATTAGAAGGATCGTATAGAACCCCCTATGTATCATATATCATTTGTACATAAGGAGTTTTGCAATCTGGATTGATACACCACACCTCGATTTTTAAATTGATAAATCATTACCTATATCTACCTAGTTACTTAGCATATATGTAATCAACATGCATCATCAATTTAAGCTTACCTTGTATATCATACAGATGGGAAGATTTAATTTTAAGCCTATGCACATGGAATGGTCAATGTCAAATTAGTAATCATTAAAAATTGTAATGTTATGTTAATAAAAAAACACGAATGCTTTTATCAATAACGTATAAAAATTTTTATAGGTGATCCCACAATTTTTGGGAATCTAAAACCCCATGGATCGATCATAGAAGCTGTGCAAAAATCTTTAAACACAATGAGATTCAATGGCTATGCCCCGACTACTGGTTACATGGAAGCCAGAGCTGCTGTCGCAGACTATTATAACACACCTGAAGCTCCTGTGACACCAAATGTAATACCATAATAGTATCTCATTTTCTTATCTACCTGCCAATTGCATTATTACAGAAGAAAAATGCCCAAGGTTTTGTTGTGATTGCTCTGTCAATCATTTTTGAAACGGGAAACCCGAACGTTTGAGGTAATGCATAAATAAATAATATTACCTTCTTTTATTTTTAGGATGTCCTTCTTTGCAGTGGGTGCTCCCATTCTTTGGACCTGTGCATTTCCGCCATAGCGTCCCGAGGTCAAAATATTCTCATGCCTCGTCCTGGATTCTCAATTTACAGAACTTTGGCAACTGGATATGGAATACAGTCAAAATTCTACAACCTTTTGGTAAGGGAAAATATGCATTGTATTGCATCCGGAAGAATTTATGTATCATGACTTCACAAAAAAATCATTTTATTCTTTGTAACAGCCTGAGAGAGGATGGGAAGCTGATTTGAACCATTTGGAATCTCTTATTGACAAAAACACTGCAGCCATAATTGTAAACAATCCGAGTAATCCATGTGGATCGGTTTACACAAAAGAGCATTTGCTAGATATTTTGGAAGTTGCAGAAAGATACTGTATTCCAATTATTGCCGATGAAATATACGACTTCTTCGTCTTTAAAGGAGAAACATTTCATCCACTGGCCACACTCAGTAAAAATGTTCCAATTCTGTCATGCAGTGGATTAACTAAAAGGTAAGGACCCCTACACCATTGCACAAAGATATATGGTTATGCCAGCAAATAATGGGGAAATATTGCTTGTCCTTTATTTATAGATTCCTAGTGCCTGGATGGAGAATGGGATGGATTCTTATCCATGACAGGAATGATATTTTTGCATCTGAAGTAAGTCGGCTTCTAAAGACTATGAATTAATTTCAATTCAAAGTGAATCCCCAGAAATAAATAGCGTCTACTTTGTTTATCAGGTTCGCAACGGTCTTCAAGCATTAAGCCAAAGGATCATTGGAAGTAACACATTGATTCAAGGAGCATTGCCTGAAATTCTTATGAACACCCCGAAATCGTTTTTTGATGATACGATTGCTCAAGTCCAGGTAAAATAGCTGCAATTTAAAAAATACTGACCACGGGTATTTTTCAAATGTACAATTATTTAAACAAAATTGTTCTGTTTTGTAGGAAAATGCAGAAATAGCTTTCGAGAGGCTTCAGTTATGCGCCGGGTTACACCCAGTTAAGCCAAGCGGAGCCATGTACATGATGGTAATGAATTCCTTTGCTACTTGTTCCATGCAATTTCAAAAGTTGTACTATTTTTTACATAGGTTAATTTTTTCTTACAATTTGCAGGTTGGCCTTGAAATGGAGAGGTTTCCAGAGTTTGCCACAGAGTTTCAGTTTGTGGAGAGACTTGTTTCTGAGCAATCAGTTTTTTGCCTACCTGGAAAGGTGATCCAAATACATATAAAATATAATAATAATATGCCCAACCAGACCATTTATATACCTACAATAGAATAGTAAGTTACGATTCAACTTTTTAAATCAAGGACAAAATCCTAATGGTATTTACTTTCCTATTTTAGTGTTTCGACTATCCCGACTACTTTAGAATTGTGCTAACTGTGCCCAAAGAGCAATTACTGGTTGCTCTGGATCGCATCATGGAATATTGTGACGATCATTATGTAGAAGATAAAAATAATGCAAAGACAATTGTAGATGTTGGCGGAGAACAAGTTGAAATCGACCACAGCCTTCCAAATTATCGCCGAGCAAGTCCAATGGCTAAAACATGATAATACTTAATATATTATTGTGCTAATGTAATTCTCCTGCAAAAAATATTCTTACTTCCAACCTAACACAATACGTTGGCGACAACATAAAACATAATACAGGTATTACGCAAGTAATACAAGAAACCATTAAAAAATAAAGAATTATAGTTTACACAGCAAGCAGTCACTGACAATGGGAAGAAACTACAAATTCTATTCAAAAGTCACCTTGTCAAGATGTTGCTTAAATACCAATATGGATGGGTTGGTTGGAAATAAATTACTTACATTTTGGTGCAGGGTGTACATAAGCTATCTGTAAATGACTTCCTATCATAAGTATGATATAATTATGTGTCAAAAAACCAGATAATTACAATTAAAACCGTTTTCCTCCGAATTAGGAAGTATCTGAATATTTGTAAAATGTATAGACATTTGTGTCAAAATACTATGTCGTTTATAAATATTAGTATGAATTCTATATTGGCACGTTGTCTATAGTTCATAGCGTGTCCCACAAATTCAGTGAAAAGACCAAAGTAAAATTAATACATCTGGCTATTAGTACAAATAAACGAAAAAAACGATGTAAAATATAAAATATGTACAAAAACCATCGGATATACAAATTCCCTCGTAAAATCG
This sequence comes from Tomocerus mixtus, assembly GCA_034694165.1. Lineage (NCBI taxonomy): Eukaryota > Metazoa > Arthropoda > Collembola > Entomobryomorpha > Tomoceridae > Tomocerus > Tomocerus mixtus. The sequence goes on along the minus strand of JAQFYC010000057.1, from coordinate 56,667 downwards.
CCAATATTTTAATAACGCTAATGGGTTTCATGTTTTTTGTTTAAGTATAATCATAGATTCATAGGATATACGACTAAGCTACAGCATAGAGTAAGTAATTTTAGGTGACTAGCATTTTGTAACGTTAAAGTAAGAACGCAAAAATTCAATCCAATTTTTTTTATAATTATGTCAATTTTTCAGTTTTTATTTCGGATTTTCTGTTTTCCCATTCTTTCTTGCTAAACATTCAAGTTTTGTCAAAAAGTGATTCAATCTTAATTCAATTCATTGTCTCCTCTCAGCATAAGTTCACGTTCAACATCAAATTTATAACATATATGTATGTACAGATGATACGTAAGCTATTATTATAATGTGTCCTTAGTAGTATTGTTATTACCGTCAATTCTAGTAATACATATTATAATTTTAATATATTTAGTACTTATTGTTAGTCCTTAAATACACACCAAGTAAGTGTAAGTATTAACAATAATCCCATTCCACTGTTTACATTCATTTTTCGTTTTAACAACATTATCATTGTTATTCTCACTCAAGTAGATATAATATAATATTTACTTACTACTCAAGTCCCACTTATTACTGTTACATTCCATTTTTCCATTATCAAACGTCTGTACTATTTCGGTGTATTTACATACAATTGTTAGTTTTACTCTTTACTTTATCATTCATGTTACAGGTCTTTGAACAACATTATTATTATGTGTATATGTCACTTAAAGGGTCATATGATTAATACAGGGTTCATTAAAAATTTATCTTCTTTCGTTGTTATACTACTTTAATACAAACAAATTAAAAGCACAATACGCAATGCAAAATTACATTTCAGCTACTGGACCTTGTGCGGTAAACGATAAATGTAAATCAATACGTTGTATGAATTACATAAAAAATGGTCTGCCTGTCACCAATTTTACAAAGATTAAATTAATGGTAGACTTTCCGGTAATCGTAATCGTGTGTCGAATAAAAATATTATGTTTAATAGCAAGAAAAATTACTGAAAGCATTTTAGAAGTAAGTTACAATCTCAGCAAAGTTGTAAGGTTATTACATTACTATCTGTAGATTACTTAATATATTTTTATTTAAATATCCTGTACATTACGTTATTTTAGATTGGAATTTTAAATAAGGCAACTCTCATTCATATGAGGGGACCTAGAAAAGGTTGCGTTACAATAGAAATATAACTTCTTACATATAGAAAAAGCCCTTACTAAAAATAGCAAAAAGTTATCGATTTTCTTCTTATAAAGGGCACCTATGGTACCTGAATATTTATTTTGTGAGCGTAGTACCAAATATACTTGCACAATTTTTGGTACTTTATGTAGGTAGTCAGTTTATGTTGAAAACTGAAAATCCGATTGAAGCCGTTTTTTAACGTAACGTATGTCTTTTCATTTTAGACCAACATTAGTGTGACTTTTATGTACAGAAACCAGTTTAATTCATTTTTATACATTAATATTCTATATCTTAGCTAATGCGTTCGATATTATCTGTTCGTTACAGATTATAGCAGTGGTACAGCAGATTTACTTTTATCCTTATGTAGGTACAATAATATATTAATACACGATTTCTACCTCCCATTTAACTATACTCCCATAAGTAGTTAGGTATATAGTAGTTAAATTGTCTTTTACATAAAAAACAATTACATAGTAGGGATTTAGGTATGCGGATATGGAATCCTATTCATATTATTAAATAGAGTATATTACGGTGGCAGCTATTTATGTCATTTTTACTTTATTGCGTACTGATTACAGATTGCATAATATGGTATGGTTGCATTGCATTACTTGCAGTTCACTGTGACCATTATGTACAAATTCGTACTTTTGCGATTACGGGAGAACAAAATTCTCATTTTAAATTACAGATTAGATTTGGCCAATCTGCTTTCTTCCTTTCTGTATCAATCTCATATTATAATAATTGCAATACATATTAATTTTTCAGTGAAAAAATGGTATGTAAATAATTACTAAATCTTATTAACAAAATTACATTTTGCATCACCTAATCTAGTATTTCACAGTTTAAAACATTACAGAGCAAATGTACATCAAGAACAAAATGTCACAAGAGTTTTTCCTCATCTATTTTTCTGCAACAAAGCAAGATCGTAATTGTATGAAAACTATTTAAGGACAAACGTGGCAATTTCTCTTGAAACAATAATAGATTTTTTATTGGTATGCCTTCTATCGTGATTTGTTACAAATTATTTTATTCACATTAATTAGGCTTTGTATAATCTATTTTTCCTTCATACAATATAAGCTACTATATTGTGTACCTAAACAACTAAACTGGTATATTAGTACTGCACTGGTTGTAAGGAATACTAAACATACAGTCGCAAGGAAGGAAGACAGTCAATTCGTTCACATTACAATACACAACTATGTATGTTTATCTAGATCATTTGGATATTGCAGTGATTTTTGTTCTCTTCTGGTACATCACGATCAGTAAACAGGATGAAGCTGAAACTAATGATCGACTTTGCTAGCTATTCCCTATTTTGATAGATACAGGGTATTTTTAGCAGCCACGATACTACGAGCATGCATACCCAGACAACAATACACATTGTAATGTAAATTAAATAAAAAACTCATTATTTATTGCTATTAGATTACACAGCAGTGAAAATACTAACCACTTAGGGTCGGTGGGTAAAATCCTAAACTCTTGCCTATCTCCCCATTTGTAAATAATCTTAATTGGCGAAACTTTGTGTAGTAATTGTATAACGATTTGCTAACTTTATTTGCATCTATTGTAGAATAAAACGTATCAGAAACATTTTGTGCGTATTCATGAGCTTGTTTTATAATTTTCAGTAACAAAATATTCAAAAGGAGGTTGCAATTTGTAATTTACAAATATATGTGATGTACTCTAAATATTGTAAGTAAATAGTCATCTAAAGTTACCTCTGTATAGCATAATCATTAACGATTGGCTTTGGCTACAGAAATTACTGCCGTAAATTGATTACCTCGGTAAGTTAGTGATGCAAGAGAAAGTATATGTATAGTATAAATAGTTACTTTGTCATGAAACAAAGACTAAAATGCGATAGATATAACGTAATGGCTTTGATAGTGGCATGAATGAATAGGAGAAATCTACACAAGTACGGTAACCATTTATCTTTTCAATCGGGAAGGTAAAAATTACACAAACTTCTTAATAAATAAGTATCTGTATATATTTATATTAGTTAATTCAAACACAGATAAACGATATGGCTTTACTACTTATACCAGTATAACATAATTAATAGTATACTTATACCAATATAAATAGAATATTACTCGTACATAAGTATTAATGACTTAAAATCCAGTTTAGGACTAAATAATGTTTCCAAGCTAAATGCATCATTTAGTATATACTAGTTCTGTCTCAGGACTATTTTACAGTAATCTAAATAACAGAAACGGTTCCTGTGAATATGCTATTTAATACAAACACACCTATCTTCTGATTCTGACTAGTAATACAGTAAACTCATGTGTCCAAATGCTTATAACAAAGATATTAATTATAAATACACAAAGGTGTTACGAGGCTCAGAAATACTAATCATTCTTTATGCTTTCACAATTGCACCTTTCACCACAATAATGTAATAATATGCATAATACACATTGACATTCGTAATATCCACGGGGCAATACTCAAAAGTAGTGATTCTAATTGTAACGTTTCCACTTTCGTTATTATATAATTCTAGTATTAATTGCTTTCCCTATGTTTACACTTTTACCGATTGGGTGAAAGTTACGGTAATGATTCTTTATTTCTCTAAACGATGACAAGCGTCTTCTAACCTGGTTCTTTCAAAAATTAAACAGTTTGCCATAATGTCCTATAATTATATCGAAAAATCCATATTTAGGCATTTAAGTAGTGTACATACTCCATTCCTAATCAATTTCTTTCAGTACATATAGCTTGTCCCATTCCACAAAAATATACGAAAGTCATAGATTGCACTAATTTAAAATATATATTACCTTGCTTAAGATTCTATTTAGTTGCAGTATAACTCACGGGATACCATATTTGCCAGACAATTTCTCAATATTACAACAATCGTAGGTACATAGTACAAATACCATTACATACGTTAAATTGCACCATATTACAAATATTATTTACATTCTATTACAGTTAATGAGACTTCAAAAGCTTAGCCAATTCCATAAACACAAATAAAAATTAATTAAGCCATTACACTGTTTTGAAAAAGAATTGCGTTGCGAAGTAGGTACTGATAATGTTTTTACATCAAAATAATTTATGTAGAATGTTAACTCTTTCATCACAGAAATGGCACGGGTTAGTGAGATTACTGAATAAGCAATGGAAAAATTGTTTAGTTTTGTGCATTATTCTACAACTATAAATGAAATAGGCTCAACAGAGAAGAATAATGATAATGAATAAATAAAAGAGCAATTAAAAAGACAGTACCTATGTAAGTTTCCAAGGAAAGGATTTGACCATTAAGCGAAGGTAGCAAGTAAATGGTCATTTTTCTCAAATAAAAATCTCACACTTTAGTCGACTACTACTGCATTATCATAGATAAATCTAGTAAACCTGAAAATTAATTGATAGAAAATGGCTTTTCCCATTTGAGATGTGACGCATGCTACATAATGCCTATGAATTTCATTGCGTACAGAATGCATACATTAATAAGTAGATTTGATAAAATTAATGTGCGATCTATTTTAATACTCATATTTCTCATTTTGTATCTGCATTGGAGCAAGATTCCCAAATTATAAAATGTTCGTCATAAAAATTAAAACATTTCATTCAATATCTGTAAGGCAACTATTAAATGCTTAAAATGTTAGTAAAGACTTTAGCAGTTTATAGTCCCATAAAAATCCAAGAGAAATATAAAATACTTGTGGGTGATAGGGAAGAGAGAAATGTCAAAAAATAGGTTCAAGCAAATTAACTTGGAAGAAAAGTCACATTTCTGTTGCTGTAATCTGTAAAATACGTGCTTATCCTACCTCATTAGAAATGCACTTATAGCTAAATAGATATTAATTCTTAAGTATTACATACAATGAAGTCTTGTTGACTCATTAGGTCACTTTACTACTACTGTATTATATTTAATTATGCAAAATATAGAGCAATCATTTGACTGGAATATTTTTAGCATTGTATTTTGAGTGAGCAAATACTAAAGTAAGAATTTAGCTTACAATTAGCACACAAAATACATACACTAAGGATATTATTTTTTGAGTACTCATCTTTCGAACACGCGGGACTATTATTTAATTACTTTTACTTTGGCAGATAAACATACGATAAACTCTTTAGTTATAGCATAGCCTTGTATGAAAACACTTTTATATACAATAGTGGTCCTGTCCTATTCATGAAAGGTTTCTGCAGATTTGTAAAAATATGGTACGATAAGGATGAAGGAAGAAATAGTGACAGGCCAGACCGGGAACAGTGAAATTAAGAAAGTTGCGACAGAAAGATTAAGTGAAAACTGTAAGCAGTATTTTTATAATGGATTTTAACAACGTACGTATATATTATTATCCATTTCTTACGTCAAGGTAAATACATATTTTTCATAACCGTCATTTTTCTCGTATCCTACTAATATTAAATCTTAGACAAGTAATCTTAAAAGTTTCATAGGGTAAAAAACAATCGTTTAAGAAATCACTTAAGGCAGAGGACATGCAAGTCCTGCTGTGGTATATAGTTTAATTTAATTGCCATAATTGTATTGCCAACAGTAAACAACATCATGATGAACCAACAACAGAAGGAGGCAAACTCTTCAAAGGAGGAATATTGAAATTGATTGTTGAAAAAACGTATACAAACTAAATATTACCTAGTTTAGCATTCCTTCGTATATTGTTGCAGCTGCAACGCAAACTCTGGCCCTAACAAGTATAGTACCAAGTACAGACATATATAGTAATCATATAAGAAACAACAAAAGAGAAAATTGCATTACAATCGAGCAGGCAGTAGTAATTCGCAGTACTTTAACTATATAGTTGTAGATTAAACATCGAATCGTTCGAAAACTGTCACTGTCGGAGAACAACTGAAAAATGCATTAGTGTTACATTTGTTATAAGAATAATTTAACTTAACTAGCGTAATAGAAAATATTTAGAATTTTAAATAATTGATTCAAAGTTCATTTCAAAGTCCATCATTACCATTAGTAAGAAATCTATCATAAGTTCAACACAAGACAAACAGCAATTGTATAAGATACAGCAACACAAAAAGTATTTACTGATATTGCACAGTCGTATCCTCTCCTTTATTTTGTAAATGTTGATTTCCTCCATTTGAACCCACATTGCTACTACTACTATTATTAGTATTATTACTACTGCTAGTATTGTTTCTCCTCTTGGGCGTACTTTGAGCCTGCACAGCAGAATTGTTTGTTTTAGGTCGTCCATGACTCAAGTTCGGGTTGAGATTGTGGCTTCTTTGGTCTTGCTGTTTCATTACCATTTGATTATTAATCATAGAATTACTATGCTGTGGTAAGTAGGCAGCTCGGTTAATAAGTGCTTGCTGATTGTTAGGAGATCGAAAGCCCATTGAGCTGTATGACGGTGGCGCACCGACATTGGAGTAGCCAGCCACTCCACCATAATTATTTACTTGGGGCCCTCCGTGGGTGAGAGGACCGTGCTGGTACGCTACTAGCGGCGGGTTTGTAGAAATGGAATGCGTTCCGCCACCCACACTATTAACTACAGTCGGTGGTGGATTTTGCACTTGAACTTGCACTTGGCCCATCATTTGCGGGGATGGTAGCATTGTTGTGGAGTTCATTGTGCTTGAAGGGTTCGACCCTGCATTAACCGACTTTAACAGCGTATGTGATTGCAGAGGTGGTGGCACACTAATACAGCCTTTTAATGTGCTGTAACCGGTACTAGAACAGTCAGAATTGGTATTCGATTGCGGATGATGCGATTGAGGAATGGACATGGCAACAGGGTGATGGTACGATCCGGAAGATATAATGGAATTTCCGAGATGGTTGTAGGCACTAGCACTAACACTGTTACTAAGAGAATTCCCAGAGTTCATGATAGACGTTATGGGTATAGACGAAACACTAACAGTTCTCGACGACGCTGCTGCGGATACGTTCGTTACATTGGCTGAATTCCCACTAGAATAACCTCCGTTATTTACAGGTTGCGATTGAGACGAATGTACAATATACGGTTGAGAATGACAAGAATGTTGTTGACTTGAAGGATTATTTGATAAAGTAGGGGTCATTCCATGAGTAATGGAGGGAAGACCAGAAGAGGTGGATGTGCCAGGCAGGGGGCACACCATTGACGAAAGAAGTTGATTAGATGTCGGGTTCGGATTTGAATGGTAACTCATATTATTTGCTAAAAGTTTCGATGTACGACGATCGGGCATGGTAAGTTTTAAGCCATTCATACACATATTCATACTGAGAGTCTTTGATGCTGCTGATACCTCTTGACCATGCATGACGGGCAGCGGAGCCACGGCATGGATACCACCAGGCTTCGTCATTCTTAAATTCAACCCAACTGCTGAGCTAGGGCAGTGTATACCACTACCGATCACATTAGCAATACTGGTAGTTGAACACAGGCTTTCTGGAACAGAATTACTGAGAGTACTACTATTGCTTGCTACAGATAATGCAGAATGGGGAGCAGACGGAGTCGGAGACGATACAGATGATTGTGTTACAGTATTGGTTTGTGATGCTGTTGGCGAGTCACTTCTACTGGGAGTTAACGACTGCGGAGGACTTTCAAACGGTGACGACTCTGGACTATCCCAAGCACATTCTTCAGATTCATTCCCATCTAAACTATTTGTTTGACTTTGAAAAGCTGTCACAGCACTAGCCATAGACGAGGTTCGAGTAGGAGTTGACACAGAGCTTTGTTGAGATTGCGATCCAGCCTGTTGAGGTTTTGCAAACTGTGGCACAAATGAAGACGAAGAAGACAGTCCAGGCAATGGCACAGGTTGTTGTTGAATTATAGACTGAGTAGGTGTAACTGGCGAACCCGCAGCTGCCTGTGGGGATATAGCTGCACCGACTAAATTCTGAGCATAAGGATGAGCAGGTTGTTGAGAAAGAGGTTGGGGATGATATGGCATCATCATTTGGAGTTGATACGGATGAGCAAAGGCAAGGATACGTCCGTTTTCTGGTGTTGGATTATTTGTCCCCGGTGGAGCCTGTCCTTGACTTACGTAGTGCGGTATAAAATAGTAGTTATTGGCCTGAAATCATAATATGCAAATATCTTTATTTCTATTCTTCTATTAAGCTGAAATTAAGCTGATTTCTGTTATTCTGAATTCTGAACCCTCCTCACATCTATCCAATTTTTGAACCAGCGGTGCCCGTCAATATACAGTATACAGACTTTTGAATTTGAACATTTACCCAGATTTTGTAAGTTGCATTACTCTGTAAAATTAAATCTGTTTCAATAACTGACGGGCTTCGGCATAATTCGGAATCTAGAATTTGTTTGTTACCCTCTTGACATTTCTTGGTAGTAAATGAGAGCGTTTGTTGACCAACCTGGCAATACGATGCGGTAGCAATAGTAAAGCGGGGGGAAATACTATGCGGTAGCAATCGTACGGCGGGGGGAATACTACCTTTACCCCGGTCTCCATAACTTACCCTACTAAATCTAAATAATATTTTACAATACATATGATATGATTGATATGCATTGACATTTACCTGAGGAGGAAGAACAAATGCTTGTTGGTAATTTTTCTCCACCGCTACATCCATCTTAGTTATTTGACTTTGAAACTTAGTCATGATGTCCTCTAAAAACGTCCTCTGATCAAAAGTAAAAGCTGGATGATTATTCGCAATAGTAAATAGTAAGGCCATTTCTTCTAACGTTGTTTCATCCAGTCCCTCCATCCATCCCAGAACATTAAGAACATCTTTAATTTCGGACAGTACTCCAAAGTATGCCTTGGCACAATCAAGGTTTGTGGCGTTCAATAACAACAGGTACGTGATTAATTTCCTTCGTCGTATGTCGTCGGTAAGAATACTAGAGTCGCTTTTGTATTCCTCCTCTTCTCCTCCTCCTCCTCCACTATTCCCTATACAATTAGTGATAACTGAGGTAGCATTCGTATTTGCTGATGCCATATGGTGACCTGTTTTGCCTCCAGCAGATGCATAGGGCGAATCTGAACTTATGTGCAGGGACCCTATGGAAGGTAAATGAGACTCTGTTGCATGAGGAAGTGGTTGCGACTGACCTCCTCCTGGTCCAGGCGATCGAGTTTTTCTTTCAGTGGTATGCGTTGCACTTGGACGGTTAATCGATGTGGATGTATCTACTGTAATAGAAAAACAAAATGCATGGCTTGAAATAAAAAGTTATTGAGTGACAGTACATGCTATAAACTGAATATGTACAATAAAGACAATAAATAAACAATATACATAAAGGAACAGTAAACAAGGATACAATAATTTGTTAGCTTACCATTGTTGTGAAATTGGTGATGACTACTTAAACTGTTGGCAATCGGATTCTGAACATTATAAGGACAGTTAGAGTTTGCAGCAGCTATAGGGGGCTCCGAGAGAAGGTTTAAAATTGTAATTCTATCGTTGGCATTGTCTACGAAAAAAGAATTTGCCTTATGGGCAGCACCTCTCAGCTCATTGAAATCTCTCTTCCCTAAATTCTCAATCACAGTTCCAAGAAAGCGCAGTTCAAAGGACAAACAGTGGTCCAGCAGTGTGCACATCGTGTCTATGCGGTTAGATGCGCTGAGTCCTTTGAACCAATCCACAACACTGCCTTTGCACACCATCGTCTGAAATCAGAAATTAAAAAGTAATTCGTTGTCACAAAATGCCAAAATATTCAACTTGCATATTATATAATTACATATTACATTATACAAAAATAACTAAATAAATCTATAAATAATATCTGTCATATTGGAATTATTAAAGATAATAAGACAAGACAATATAACAGCCCATACTCAGTCCACTACAACAATTTTTACTACCTTATCCCAAACACAACCAGTAAACTAACTGAACTAACGAACATCGTTTGCATTTTTATATTTTATTATAACTATTGTGAATTAACCTTTCGATGACTGCCCCAATTTTTCGAAAATCCAAATAGTTAGTAATTACTATTGATTATGCAGTAGTACGGCTGTACTGTACGTCATACGGTCATGGTATGATTGTTTCGGGTATGTAGTGTGTCCATTTCACGTTTATTGGCCGAAGCTTATTACAAATGAATGTTGAAAATAATAAAGAAACTGTACATCAGTATCAGTCACTGTTCTTCATATCATACTGATTACAATGAAAGGCATGACATTACGATGTACCTAAAAATAATAAAAATAAAATAAATTATAACAAATCCAACAATAATGATACTCTAAACTAAAACAAATAATTACGTAACTCTCGTAAGCTGTAAAAATTCCACTATACGCAATTACTTTCAAAATAAGTATACACAATACACTACATTGCGATATTTTTTTTCTACGTATACAAGATATACCTAATTAAAATATGGAACAAATCTTCTTTCAACTTTAAGCCAGAAATTCGAAATCGAAAAAAACGGTAAGTTTGAATACGCACCTATAACCTAAAACGTTTCCAGTTGCAAATTCAAATTTCAACGAAACTAAGGAATATATTGAGCTGAAAATTGCACACAATCACAATTTGGTGAATGTTTACAATTTTTAGCAACAACAACCTTACACTATAGATTGTCACTTACTGTTTACACTTTACAGACTGACAACCAACAATGGAAACGAATCACAAACAAACCCCAATCTCAAATTGATATTCTCAAACTGAATACACCTGGGTCTCACATAACCAGATGATTTGATTAAAATACAAACACTGCACTGTATTGCAAAATGACACAACTGATTAAAGTGTAGGTTATTAATTAAACAATATTTCAGCTAATTAAAACATAACGCAGATAATGCAAATATGCGCTTATTTGTGCAAGCAAAAACATTCGCTAATTGCATCGTTAACATGAGGAATTAAGTAGTGTTTATATTTAGAATATAGTTTAGTGAGTCTTACATGAAAATGAGGATAATGCACTTTCAAACTGCTGTCTTCGCAAAGTGCAATTTTTCTTTTGGCTCTTCCCGTTAAACATTAAACATCCTGGTTTTTTGGAAACCGATTTGTGCTAACCTTTGTGAACGACGAAATCAATTATTATCATAACTTTATCTTGTAATTTGGTTGAGTTCACGCCATTTTGAAAGTAAAACTTATAGAGCTTACCACGAGCGCTGAGCAGAACAAGAACAGACGACTTTCAATTTAATTCCCTTTCTATAACTGAACTGAATACTCTTCAGGCCAGGACATAGCAGACCAGGCAGGCAGGCTCGGCTGCTGATTGTATTTCTGCTGTGTCCTATTATTCCGTCTTCGTGTGTGTGTATGTATGAATGAAAGCGAATAATACTACTTTACTACTATCGTGTAACTTGAATGTAGCGTGTATTTATATAGATCTAGTATTACTAGTATACAAAGAATATTTTAGTTAGTCCGTATAGTAAACCAGATTCTTATCACTATCACTATATCGAGTCCAGAATAAAACCCGGACCGAAATTTAAACCCTCCGACTCGAATCAAATCTTCTGTGTACTTGTATTCTCGTCTATGGACAAAAAATCCGAATTATGGTAAATAAGGTTATCCGGGTGTCGTCGCCGGTCGATTCGATCCTCACATTTCGATTCCCTCTCTCCAGCCAGCTGCCCACACTACTGCACTACTACTACTACTACTACTGAACTCAAACACAATTGCATTGCAAGGCAAGATAGTTCAGCAGTTTCCAGTTACATAAGTTCACTTTCAGCTCAGTTTAGAATTCAGAAGCTCAACCTGTTGACGGGCCTGCACACCATTCTGGAACAATCTCTTTCATCCGAAACCTACTTGTCTGCTGAAGATCGCTCTTGCGACACTTTTCCCCACTTAAATCTTCCTTGTCCATGTAAAGGACACCAACCACGTGCGTGCATAGCGAATTATTTACATGCTTTCAGGTTTCGCATTCGCATACTCTTGTTGAATGCATGTATCTCTTCATTAATGTATAATATGTATGTATACATAACCTAGCAAAGCGTGAGCATGGCATGCCAATTTACTTATTTTGCAACTTACCTACTTACAACAATGTGTAGACTGTATGGTGGCTTTGTTTACATTTTATTACATGCCTAATGTAATTACAAAACATTGCATTTTGTAAACAAAAATCAAAAAGAAAACAAACAGACTAGGACTAGAGGAAGAGCCTTTCTTTTGAATAAATGAATGACCTGAAACCTAAAGCTCTATGGCCTGTCTGTATACAATACATTAATAGTTAAGGAAACCTTATTCTTTCATATGCCTAAATAGACTGCATATACATAGTACGTATTTATTTACGTATTTATATGTAATGTGTGTGTGTACATAGTGTGTATTACTTATCTACCAGTATATAACTTAACACAACCTTTTATATGTGGTGAAACTGATTGATTGTACTCGGAAGCCAGAATCTAAGGCACATTATTCTTATAGTGTCTCAATTGTACACACAGATAAGCCATAGAATTTGAAACAATAATTTATGTTACTGTGCATATATACAATATCACATATTCATTGGATTTGGAAATCGCTACTTTAGTATGAAATAAAATAATATACATATATATTACACTTTACACTACAGGACAGGATGGATTATTGATAACCATTTATAATTGCCATACTGTGTTTGGCTATTAACTAAATATGTAGTATACTTATATTGTATTAGTACTATACTTCCACAACCACAACCCAACATAATTGTTGCGAGAGATAACAGAATCATTTTGCTAAAGGAAGTGCAATATACTTTTGGTTATGGTTTTGGGGTTGTTTGTATGTAGAGTTATTAGAGTAGTATCTTCAGGCAGATGCCCCTAACACAATAGGTTATACCCGATAAGTTGTCGAGGCTCGATCATCAGCATCATAACGGGTTTTCCCACAAATATCAAAATCAAAAATGTTAAAAAAAATAACCATCATCTTGGAAAAATTAATTCATTTCCACAGAAAGAGACAGTTTTTCCATGTGGTAAAATTGGAGCATTCATTGGCAAAGATTCAGATTGAGCCATGCATCCTGTATCCCATAGGTTTTGTTCTGTAAGCAACAGTTCTGGAAGTATACACATTAGAAGGCAAATGGCAAATATTTGTTCTGTTTGTATTCGTGTCGTAGTAGGTAGTAGGTAGGCTAGCCACTTGATTAGTGACTAGACACTTTTAATGAAGCAGTAAATATATGCTCATATCTTCACTTTGCGTGTTAATGGGAAATTATCATAGTAATCATATTAGTTCTCTATATTCATCCTATGCCGTCGTGTTCGAGTTTCGTGTCCCTGAAAACAGCCATTTTTTTATTAAAGTTCTTTTCTTTCTAGGTAAGGGCATTTTTTATTTGCTTTTTAAAAAACAGCACTACATGAAAATGATGCATTTGCAAAGTGTTCTTATTTACTTATACAGATATTTATACTAACGTTATAAATTCTTCAATTTATGAATTTATGTATTATGTACTGCTAGGTGCATGTGCAAACATTATATAATTTTACGTTACTATTTTCAGAAAAATGGATCTTTTTAACCTTCACTTATTATATACGCATGATTAATTCTTGTAATAAAAAACGCATTTTATATACAACATAAACTGGATCATGTTTTAGCATGCCTGCCTCGCTGTGGGTTTCACAGTAAAAAATTGTCTTGCTTGATTGGGTATTCAGATTTATTTCATGGTCAACTTCATAATTACATTAAAGTTATTCATCGTTAAATAGTACATATAGTAGTACTAGGTTAGAACTGTGTAAGGGAATTGCAAATAAATAATATTTGTAGATTAGATTAGCATTATGGTTGGTTTGTGTCTTTTTAGTACACTTACATTATACAAGGAAGTGCTGGAGGGAGGAGACTAGATAAATGTTTGCGGCATAACTTCATACTCGTATTTCGTATATTTCATTCAACATTCGCACTTAGTCAAATGAATCAAAATATCAGTCACTCTTGGGCAATAGCTTGGTAAACAAAAATTATCTTTCACCTCAAAGTTCCAATCTGCTGATTTGTTGCAACAATGAGCAATCTTCCAGATTTTTTAAAGGATATGAATGCGGTCCTTAAGGACGAAGGCTGTACCTGGTTACACGGAAAGCCTCCAGATTATAGCTTGGTGAACAATTTATTCTTAAAAGGTAAAAAAATTAAAACTAGATTTTTGTCAGATTACATATACATAATATAAGTAGGTAAGCATTGTTTACAAATATTTGAAATCAGTATTTTTATCATTATTACAAGAAAAGTTGCTCAATGGATGAATTTTTGTGTTGTGCACTTTACAGAGCGATCTATAGTGCACAAGGAAGGATCTTTGGAAGACCAAGTAAATAATCTTTTTAAAAACTGGGAAAGGGAATTGTCCCACAAAACTAATCCATTGGAATGGAGAACTATATCAATCGAGCATTTTAGAATGCAAGTTAATGGAAACGGTTGGCTCTCTATGGAACAAATGGGAAAACTTGGAGCTTACAACGTTTTTGTTGGAAACACCGAATATTATTGCGCCGATCGGGTACCTGATCCTCACGAATCACATCAAATATTTCGTGGCGCATTGAACTCTGGATTTGGATGGGAATGTGTCGAGGTTTTGGCTCCGCCACCTAAAATTGTTTTTAAGTGGAGACACTGGGGAGTAGTAGGCGGAGAATTGAAGTGTCCCATGAGAAACGGCAAAGATGTTATTATTCCTCCAAGAGACAACAAAGTGGAAATCTTTGGTATTACAATTGTTCTTGTTAATGAGAATTATCAAATCTTAGAAATAGAAAATTACTTCAGGCCTGACCAATTGATGGAACAAATGGTAAAAGATGCAATTCTTGAATGAATCTGTATAGAACAGATTAAATAACTGAACTAGGCTAATAAATGCTAGTGCAGTGGGTAAATGAATTTAGATGAGAAGCAATATCTAGGTAATTTGTGCTATGTATTATCTCTACATAGGTATTTAGGTACTAATATTCTATTAATTCCGGTCTCATGAAATATTTCAAGACCAAAACACTCTAACTTACTTTTGAGATGTAGTTTTCATCAATTACCGTTATCTATTGTATAAAGTAATTATATAGTAAGTGCTCTACGTTCTACCTACATTATATCGTAAAAATATTAAAATAGTATGCATGTGATTATAGATCCTTTATATAGATGGTTTATCTTCTTTTATCTTTATCACAACTACGTTTTCTTATTATTATGTCATAAGACAATCGTAATCTTAATTAAGTATTTCTTCCCCAATATTATATTCTATATACCTACAGATTACAAATCAATTATTTACCTATGTCATCAATATGTATGGATGTGTACTAAAGGAATAATTTTCAATAAATATTTGTATTATGTTTTGGAAGAATGTAATATTTTGTGTCGAATTTTCCTTACATGTACACGTAGAGACACATTAGATACAACAATTTCATAAGTGCATGTGTACATACGTATGTGCTTGTACGCGTGTTTATGTCTTTATGCATCATTAACACTAACCCCTTTCTCTGAACTCCGGCACAGAAATGCGACTCCCTCCCGGCCCGGTTTCACGGACTAAACATGTTGGGATGGCAAAGTTGGTAGGAAAGGGAAGCTTTGCAAGGATTACCGAAGCCCACTGCTCCTAGTCTCAAATGTTCCCGAAAGTACAAATTGGGATGATTCCTCATGGGTTCATTCAAAATAACCGAAACACCATTCGGGACTTGCGACGGTACTGGCTGGAGGCTTTGATTTTGAGCTCATGTCACTTCCTGTGTGCATGTACTTATGTATTGGCTGGGACTGCCACGGTTGCTGTTGTTGTTGAGTTGACTGTGAGAGAGGACATCCTCCGAAGTTTCCGAATAGGTTCAATGCACAGCATGCACTAATCGTAAGCACATATACCCGGGCTTGTAATGTGTGTTCAGTTCAGTTTGGTTACCTATTTATATAAAACGAACGGGTCCGTTAGGGTGACTTCACTCACTCTCGATCCTCAAACTGATTGCTCTGTGTGGAACAGCATTTTCCCTTTCCCGTTGTGCATCTGCCTGTATACAATACAAAACATGTGTCTATTTTTTGCTCCATGCTTTGTTTAAATATGCAGCTATATATCCTTTTGCAGTCTGCATATTATTGAATTATAAACTGCATCTGCTTGCTTATAATATAGTAGGCACATTTCGAATGCTTACATATAACTTTTACTTAATTGGCTTATCTTTGGCTAGTCTCAGTAAACAATTACATAAATAGTATTTTTTTAAAACCATAAATCCATAGCACTAAAATATAGCTGATGAAAGTATATACTATATTATGTATGTTGTGCTTTGAATTCAGTACTATGTAAATGAATGATATGCCATTTGTACTATTATCATCAACAAAACCGGTACAGTGGCAATATTTTGCTCAGCCGTTTGGTTACATCCGTTTTGAATTGGTTTATTATAGTAATGAGTAATATACAGATTAACATACACAATATAGATACACGACATAAATTCATATCTACTATGTTAAGTATACCCACAACCCAAGCTTACACGTAAGGTACCTGAAAGTTTGGAAGCATGCATCTTAACACCAATAATAATGCAATGACTGCATTATTTCTCTGTTAACGCTGTTTTACAACGGCCATAGAATTGACACTTATATCCCTTTGACTATTGGTAAAATCATGTTTGTATGATTCATAATGCAACTTAATACTTTTATTGCAAACAACTAAATAATTAGTGTAAAGTAATGTAAAGTTGAAAGTATTTGGAATTTAAAATTAGTCTACCAGAATTTGGTTTGGATCTCTTCTGTAACAATCAAGCTGTTGTACTTTTCCCATCTCCTATAATGATAATCTTTAGCTCAGATCTGAAAACAACTACTTCTTCTTTTAGACACTAACATAACAGTTCTAGAAAATGCACATTCTATTCTCAATTTTCAAAGCAACCCATGGGAAATATACAAATGCGTAACATTTCATATTGTTACATGTACTCAAACCATAGCACTTCCTATCCTTTGCTATGTTATATTTTTTGTCCCAATTGAATGAATCCATACATGTGTACGCCATACACCCTCCGCATTTAGTTATCCATTAGTACAAAGTTCATTGCGAAGGTAGTTTCGCTGAAACCCACTCTGCAGGGTCCATGAAACGAAGTCGGCGCTAGTGCTGCTTCAATTTTACCGGAATCTGAGATTCCTGGCTGCATCTAGTATTATATATATAAAGGTATTCTCGTATTACTTACATATCTGTGCATTTACTAGTAATTAGGTAATAGTAATTACCATCATGTAACGAAAGAAAATAATTTTCAATAATAAAATTGTTATTGTTTACTAACTTACTTAAATATATATGATTAATGCATCATGTTTCGTAAAATTTTATGTTGCCCCTGTAAATGACTTATTTACTTCTTCAGTCATTATCATTAGGTATACAGTGAAGTATCAGCCACATACCCATACACGCCTACCTGTTATGTAAATAACTACCTATATCTATTTACGACTTTGCTATGGCGTCTACATAGTAGCACTAGTAAAGCTTGTCTTTAGCTGTGTCATTTTATTTGTAGGTTAAATAAGATGCCTTTATACTGCGTGTCTTTGCAAAGCAATAATGTATCTTAATTAGGAAGGTAATCAATGGTTATAGGTATGTATTGCGTTTCAGTTTCATAATGCGTGACACCTATTTAACATTCGAGACTAAAATGGAAAATTAAGTTTTGTTATTAATTAGGTCTAAAAGTAATGTATCACGTTATCGAAGTATGTTTCCAATCCTATGAAACAACAGCTCACAAAATTTTAATATGTCATGTCATGAACAATTAGAATTAAAATTACCTGGATTGTCTTATACAGTCACAAGACAAAAGGCAAACATCTCCATTTCATATTACACTTACATTGTACTCTACTCTATAATTCTGGTAATATGCAGTATGATTAAGTAGGTAGGCAGTATTAATAGCAAGTGATAATAGTTGAATAGCATGTTTCTTATGTAAGGTGATTCTAGTAATTATTGTAAACCTTAAATCTAACAAAAAGATGATACTGCGTAATATATTATATAACACTGCTCTTATTGTAACCCACTAAATAACAACTGCACTAAAAAAACTGAAAAATAACTGAAAAATTATACGTCCCTGCCTGTTTCACTAAAATAAGTATTTAGTAATGCAGACACTTCGTAGTTGAGTTGCAAATTACCTATCTAAGGTTGTGTAATGTGCACATGAATTACCTATTCGACAATTTGAATATAATTACTATACACTGTAGTGATTTTTACTGTCATTTAATTACTTTCTTATGTAAATACATATGATTTCGACTTTAATAGTTCCAACACACACAACAACCAAGAGTGTTCAACGTGCATGCATACTTTGTTCCACATGCTTAATGCATGTCCTTCTTGCTGCAATGAAATTATAAACGATCTATGGCATGGCCATATACAATACTCTCTGAATTAATTTATCTCACTGTAGAGACTAATTATTTGGGAATGCCAATTCTCATATACTTGTTGAATGATCTTCTGCATTGCAGTTATGCAGTTGCTTCCGATTGCATCACACTCTAATTTGGTTGCTTCCAAGAACAAAGAGAACTAAATATATTTTGTTAAGATATAAGTATACCACATTACGCAAGTGTTATTGTATTATGCTTATCGTTTACTGTTAACAATAACGGTGATAAGCTTGAAACATTTATAACAATGAACTTCATCGTAGAGGATTTTGCACTAATTGTTTTCTAAATACATTCTTCTACATTCGTACATTCATACATTCTAAATACAATACATTCTTACAATACAGTTCTAAGTTTCTTAACTTACTTTCGTAAAAGGGGGTATACCAAACTTACATTTTACCGATGCTAAAAGTACTTATACTACACATGTAAATATTTTGGAAATAATTATTCTGTAAACTTTGGAAAAATATAAGGCTACGGCTGCGGGGCATTATTATTTCGTAGACTAAGAATTACCTAGTGCAGAATAAATAAAGGCTCATCTCAAAAAATTAAGCCTTCAAAATGAGTGATTGGAATGGTAAACTTCACCGTAATTTAGAAACGGTTCTAGAGCGAGGAAGGCGGAATTCAATTGACTTTTTAAATAGAATAAGAACCAGCTCTGTTTCTAATAGGTAAGTACCTAGGTATATATTTATTACATGTTACTGTTCCTTAAAAAGGTGTTACTATGTTATGGTATGGAGTACGGGCATGGAGTTTAAAGTTGTTTTTTGATAGTTGGAAGGAATCGCAGAGCCAAAATGTTGATTCCGGGAGAAATGATCTGAATAATTGTGATAAAACTGGAGAGAGAAATAAAAACGACTCTATATTAGTGCCAATGATAAATTTCGATGGGAAAAATCCACGCGGGACAATTATCCCAATGAAACGAATTACTACTGAAGATGCGGATCCAAATTTATGGAAAAGGCATGGAAAGTAAGTTAATCCTTATTATGCCATCATATTAATATATTATTGCATAGTAAGTATTACAGAAATCAGGTGCAGTGACAAGTATTTGTTCATGCAAAAAGAAAGTCCGCACATCAAGATTTTTCTTTCGTTAATAATCTATTCTGATGTAACACAATTCGCATGATAATGCTTGGATTACTCATTCAATCGTATGATGGACGTTGTTCCTTGGACATTATGTAGAATTGTTTCTCAGTCGAGAAGCTCCAAATATCATAATAATCTTTCTAGCTTTATCGAATCATGCAATTTTAAGTACTGATTACCATGCTTATTTTATTCACAGCAACAATTTAGGTTTGGTTTTATCTGCGATGTATGCAAAACTGTTAGTGGTAATGGGCATTGCCTTTCCGTTGTCCGAAGTCATTTCTACATTCATACCTGCGTCATTCTACGATGTAAGTGCTAAATTATACTTTGATGGTCAATTACAAAACACTCTTCTTTTACATAAATATAAATACTTACACATGTAATGTGTACGTGCGTTTCATTGTGTTTACTAATATATTAAATTATGAATGTATACTTTGTAGGTAAATACAATACGAATGTTTGGATGAATATTTTTTTATTCTTTAATATGCTTTTAGGGATTTTATCTATACCTATATTTTGGGAGCATCATCTTTATGACCTGTATATTAGGACATGTTATAAAAGAAAAAGCACGTCGATCTGCAAAGAAGATGGCTTCAAGAGGTGGATACATAATTTTTTAAAATAATCTTTCCTACTTCAACTTCTCACTCACAATAATTTCCTCATCTAAATACTCTGTTTACTTAGCTTTTATTACATAGCCTATGATTTCATTCAGTGTTACATGCAGATAAAAATGCTTACAAATTATATGCTTAATGTAACAGGTTTCAATAATTTTAAGTCCCGAATTGGCAGTCAGAAGGTTAGCAATATTGAAGATACACCAGTCGACATAGAAATTGAAAGCGATATCCACAACCATTGCTCAAGTTCTGAAAATGAATATTCTGGGAGCACTAGCTCCAATAACTCAGTTAATAAAGAAGGTAGAATTTCATCAGGACGGAGAGAGGTTATCAAAAATCTTGTCAACTCTGAAACTGTTGCAGTAACGGTTAGCAGAAAGCATGGATATCACTTTGGATCATTTTATCTCAGAATAGGGGCTGTTGGTTTGTACATTCCTATTATTGAGTATATTACTACATTAATATAATTAGTACTTACTAATTGATTTTTTTGTATATTAATCTGTGTATGATTTTTTATTATGGGTTTGTTAGCATTCGGAATTGGAAGCATGATATACAGCGGCTTGGAGTTCAGTCAATATTTTGAATTGAAGAGCGACCCTAAATGTCACAACTATATGATTGCATTGACACCCTCAGTCAGAATGATTTTCACTTTCATGCAAATGTATTTCATATTCTTAAACTCAAAAATGGCTGTTTCTAAAGTGAGCCTAAGTGCCCAATTCGGCTTAGCCCACATGATAGGGACAAACCTATGCGTTTGGCTAAGTAAGTTAAATTTAATCTTAAATCTTAAAGTACTGTATGTAGTTTCTAGTTTTATTTGTTCAATGAAATAATTAATTTAATTTTGGTATAATCACAGATGTTCTTGTACAGGAAACAAAGCACGAAATCTTACACTTCTACGATATGCTTTACACAAATGATTCCACTCCAATTTTTTACGGGAAAGGAATTTATAATCGGGCAAATGACATATTCGCAATTCCTACACCAAGTATTTTTGATGGCGAATCTGTGACCCCAATAAGCAATGTTCTCGATAGGCACAGGAGGGGACTAAAGGGCCCACACTCGATGGATGAATGTGGAAGAACGAATATTATGGGATCACTTGTACAAAATGCAGCTCCATTTTTATTTCCTTGTACAATTGAATATTCTCTAATATGTGCAGCAATTTGTTATGTCATGTGGAAAAGCATGGCAAAACGCAGAGCAGCCAAAATCAGCACAATAAGAAAGCCATATGGGGAAGGACACGAGCATCATGTAAAATAAATTATCTAATTTTAGAAGGCTTACAATGAAAATATTTGTTAACGTTTAAAATTACGTTTCTATGTAAAAAGGGAAAGCAAATACTGGACGTAATCCTACCTAATGTATATTTGAGTTTATTAATATTTTGCTATATTTTCAATTCCAAGCAGCACAGAAATCACACTCGGTCTCCACATCACTACACAGTAGACTGTGCTCGGGCAAATAAAGGACTTTTTCTTGGAATATTCGTCTTGATTTTGACAATTATGAGTCTCATAATTAATTTCGTTTTCACATCTCGTCCTGATTACAAAGGATTAGGAAACCTGGAAGTAAATATTACGGAGATCATCCTTTACACAACAGCATCTATTGCTGTTCTTATTGGAATGTGTCAGGTACAGCATGCATATTCTTCATTTCATTCAATTAGATCTCAGCATTATTGATGGCGACGATTTTATTTCTTTTCAGATTCGGGAGTTGCGATATGCAAAAGGGAGAAATCTAGAGTTGGATAATATTTTGCTTATAGGTACGTAACAGTACAATTTATTCTTGCAAACTGCATTATGTAGAAATTATATAAAAACAAGAGTAAAATTATTTGTTATCCGAATGATATTGTAGCTGCTCAGACAGGATCGCTAATATACAACATATTTACCATCATAAGTGGGCAGTTTATAACTAAAGATGGAGAAAATATGGTGTTAATCACTGCAATAACAAAACTGGTCCAGCTCTTGCTGCAAACTATATTTATTTTGGATGCATCAAAACGAGTTGTGGCCAATAAGGAGCAAGCAAGAAGGAAACCAGGCCGAGAAGTTGTTACTTTCCTTTTAGTTTCTAATTTAGCCATGTGGCTTATTAATGCCTTGGAGAAATCCAGAGGAGAAAGTCATCCTGGCCAGTTGCATTTCTACGGAATCTGGGGTTGGACAATAATAACTGATATATCAATGCCTATGGCCATATTTTATCGCTTTCATTCTACTGTATGCTTATGCGAGATTTGGAAGAGAGCATACAAAGCCAAACGAAATTAACTCAAGATTGAGAAATGCAGACCATGAACTATTTACTTTGTTACTGTTTGTTTAATTTAATTACAATGAACAAAGACAATGCAATGGAAAATTATTGATTCAATTAATCATGTATACTTCATAATGATTGGCACTTTTGGGCCTTAACATTAGGCTTATAACATATAACCTACAGACCAATATAATGGTATATGCATTTAAAAGTTTACGAAAATATACATAATAAAGTAATACTAATGATTGTTATATGATGTATGAAAGCTTAAGAATACCTACCTATTATGTGATTTATTTGCCGTAATAAAACTACTTGCCATATGGGTGCTATTACATTAATCGTAATTTATAACTTTATATAGTACATATAGGTACACAGTTAAAACATGATTAAAAGCATAATTATATTCCATACAGTTCCATAATTATTTGTTTGTGTTGAAAGACTGTATTGTTGCAGAAATGGATTCCTACATTGCATTAATTACTTAATATCATTGTTGAAAATATCTGCCTCGGGTATTCCGTTAGCCAATTCTCGCATAATGACTCTAAAACCATCCATAAACTCCAGTGAACTTGGAAGAATTTGATTCGCTGGCAGCAAATGCCCATATCGGCCCTTGTCACGCATTTCGTATGTAAATGTTAAATTAGTGTTGAATTTATCCTTCACGTAGTCCATGCTAGAGCCAGTTGCCCTATCTGTATATAAAATCATTTTAAACAATAACAACTCCTATTTCGAGAATTAGAATTTATAAAGGCAAGAATGTGTAAATGGGATCTTTTTGTTTTGCACTTACATAAAAGATTCACAATATTTCCTGGTTCAAAAATAGTGTCGTATCGTAATTTATGGGCCTCTGCAGCGAGTCGGCCAATTCTCATCTTGTGTAAAATATTTACATAAAAAATTGCTTCATTTTCGTTAATATTGGTTACATAAGCAAACATTGAGGAACACTTTGAAATGCATTTAAATCTTAATGGTATTTATGTAAATATGTAATTAGAATTAGTAATTAGGCAATAAGCTTACATAGGTTTCATATTGCGGAATGGTAGCGTTGTTGTAACCTGTTGGAATTAGGATATATTGTCCAGAGCTATGCAAACTCAAATAAAATATCAATCTATTCGAAATGGTTTCAATAAAATCGGCCATAGCTTTTGTTTCAGGTTCTGAGAAAATATGGGTTCCTCTGTACGTATTGGAACAGGGGTCAGTACTTGAGCCTCCATCCGCTTTATGGTTGTTAAAATATAACTTTTAGTGTTACTAATTGTTAGAATGTTTATTCAACTTAATTGTACTAAGGTTAAAAACACTGATATAAATAGGAGAATAATACAAATTGCGAAACAATATTGGAGGAATTTTTGACACCTACCGTCAAACATAAAGTCGAAATTTCTGTTTGGGTCAACTCCTTTGCATCCTACTGGTGATGTTGAATTGGATCTAGTTTTTCGCCAAAAGCGATCCTAAGTAAAATAAATATTTGGGAAGTTAATGTATTACTTACATATATACTATTAGTTAATATTACTAACTATTTATTGCACTTTGGTATGTGTTTCACAATAGTTTATTAGGGAGAAGCAATTTATACTGGCAAAATAATAATATTCATACATGTGTGAAAGTGTGTTCATATCCGTCAGGGTTGGCAATTGGTAGAATATACCAATCATAGTCATCTAACCATTGATTTATTTCTGGATCATTGCTATTGAGCAATTGGTCGATTGTGTAAGTGCCAACAGCTCCAGTAATCCATTCTCGGGCATGTATATCTAAGCACCAGAGCGATATTACAAATAGTTTTTCATTGAATATTCCAATAAAGAAATGTTGCAAAAGCACAATTTATTTAGATTGTGTTTTGATACTAGTTTAACTTACTGGAATCAATCCAAATAGCAGGCTTTGTTTCACCCGATTTTGAAAATTTGATTATAGTCAAATTACGTCCTTCATAACTTGTCCCAATAACAGCAGTCGAAACAAATGTTTGATGAAGCTCAGCTTGCTTCTCAAGAAAATCATAAATCTATAAAATTACAACAAAGACAAGGAAAAGATTTTAGTTAATATAATACAGACAGATAGTATAAATATAAATAGTGTAAGCGCTACAAACAGTTAGTCAAACTAAATACAAACATGCTAGGTAATATTTACCAATAGCTGAATATAAGTACTTCAACAAAATATGGGCTTAAAGTGAAAGCATGTACTTATGAAAGTTTTAAATTGACTTTGTATTTAAAAAGTGAAAGCAAACTATTCCACTCATTATCTCCACTAAAAATTCAAATCTTACAACATTCAATGTGTTGTATCTATCCCATTCCAGACGTGCGTCATTATAAGGCTCTGAATTGATCATCGGCTCCTGATCGTCAATTAATCTGCTTAGTTAAAATATTCATCGATTAAATAACAAAAACAAAATGTAATTGCAAATACGATAATTTTTTAACTCTTTGGTGTGTCTATGTGTAAATATGTAACTATAATAAGTACATAGTGCAGATAGAGACTCATATGAATTACTCCACTAGAGAGTAAGAGCGACAGCAAAGCTTACTTTTGAACATCAGAAATTGTTTCCACAGCACTCATTCCTGTTTCTAAAAGGTCCTCAACAAATTCCTGAAGGTGAGGAGCAACTAAGATGCGATAATCACGATTTAAGTGGTCTGTTGGATCTTCCATGAATGTCACCTTAAAGGTCAAAATAAATAAATTATGTTCATGCAATACATGTTCACGGTAAACACACATCTATTGCAGCTATAAAATCAGCGAGATTGTCATACTTAATACAAATATCAGTACACACATATATCTACCTATATAGAAATCTGGGTCTCATTAAAATAGTAATCAATTATACATGCAGACTATTTTAGTCAATAATTTTTACTAGGACAAGAAATATCATTCAATGCAAACTCACTCCTAATTTTTGTAACTCCTTTAAGGCTGCTACATGCGTTTCTGTTTCAGGAATAACTTTGTACATCTTGTAGCCATCATAGCGAATTTTTGAGCTGAAGCAACCTGAAACAAGGACTGATATTATACTAAATACAAGTATAGAAGTTTTTTCCATGATGAAGGTCAAATGACACTATCCAATACACTAGTTATACACTAGTTCAGTTTTTAAATCAGTCTCTTACTGCTTTTGTAATTACACTTACACACTAATATAATTGATCTTTTCTGGTAAAATAATAAATAATCTGAAGTGACAATCCTGATTTATAATTGTACAGTATGCTTTGATAAGAATTTAGTAATGTACTTCATCTGTTATCGCTGTATTACTTATCTCACCGCTCTATCTACTACTATGATTTGCGTTACTTAATTAAAGGAATCTGATCAAATTAATTCGTTTCGTAGAGTAATAATAACTATACAAAACAGTTCATATTTATAGCGTCCACTTCCAGAGATACATTCCAAGTGCACTTATGCATACTTACAGATATACAGTATGCATACCATTTTGAAGAGGAGCATGCATATATCATACTACTGAATCAAACAAGAATACTTAATGATATTTGAGGGGGGTTATACTTTTAGTGTACACATACTATTTACATCAAAGATGGCCAAAATTTTAAATAAGCACTAGTAAATAAAATATAAAACCATTTGGTCGGCCATATTTTTTCATATCCATTTCCGATCATGTATTAAACGAAGCCCAATCATTGCCTTCCCGAGAGCATAAAAGCCCAATACTATTTTTAGTAGCAAACATAAGCTGGTATTTCAAGAAATGAAATAATATGTAATAAGTATGTATATTGTACAATGTACTGTATAAAGCAATTTGTCCTCTTCCGTTAGCTGTTCTTTCTGTATCATAGAAATGTTTGTAGATGTGAGCTTAATAAGACAAAATCTATAAAATATCTAGCTATGGTTAGTAATGCATTATTAGTACAAGTTGTATAATATTATGTATACATACAAAATTAACACTACAATAAATCTGGTAAGGATGTGACAAAGCCGGATGAGAGGTTAGGATTTGGCTTTATTTGCATGGAACTGAATCCATATTGGTCTAGTACGGATTTTGAAGCATCATTTTGCAATTTTGATATGTGGGTAAGCTGTCATGACAATTTGGCGAATTTTGAAAAAAAAAATATTTCTCATTATACACAAAATTAATCTTTGAAATATTTTCTTCTTGTACTCTACTTTCCCCAAACACAAAAAGTTTTCACTTTCAAAGTAGATACTTTGTTGAAGATTTTCATATTTTTGAGCAACTTCCGTAAAATTTTCCAGGAAATTCTAAAGCTAAACTAGAAGATGAAGCTGAGAAGTCATCGCTTGGTGGGCAGTCTCCTGCAAAAAATTGGTACCAGTACCATTCATGATTTACCTTTAGAGGTAAAAATTATAACAACTTTTTTGCGTCCTAACTAAAATATATTTTGACAATAATATTATTTAAAACGAAGATGAAAGTACTTTTGAGATGCTAATTTAAGAATATTTACATATTTACATAATAGATTCAAGTTCATTTGTTTAAATATTTGGATGTTCGATCACTGAAAGAAGTGCGGCTTGTTTGCTCATCCTGGAGAACAACCGTGGACATCCTGATTGGTGTGCCTATAGTAATTGATGATACGAAACGAGGAAACACTTTGTTTGCTGAACAAGTAGTCAAAACTAGGATACTTATTAAAAGTCTGTGTAAAGGAACATTAGGACTTTTGGCGGAATCAAAAAGTCCGCACCTAACGAAGTCAATTGCAATTACCGGAACCGTACGGGATACTCTTCTTAGTGACCTGATGATATTCTCCTGTCTGAGGAAATTGGTTCTCGAAGAAAAGGCATTGAGTAAAGATATTTTCGGGCAGAATATCAGCTCTACCATGCATTTTCCACGACTAGAAAGCCTGGAATTGAGAAGCCTAACGGATTACTATTTGATATTCTGTGGATTTCCCTCACTGGAGAAGTTGTCATCAACGGTAGCGAAAAACCTTCACAATATATTGTCCAATACTGAAGCTCCTCGTCTTAAATACCTTCACATTGACGGGGATGTGGACCAATTTGATCTCCCGACTGCTGTCAATTGGAAATTGAAGCCTCTCCGAAGATTTCTTGGAGTGCACCACAAAACCTTGGAAATATTGTATGTAAGCGAAAACAATATTATTGAAGTTGACGGACTTTCTGGCTATGAGACAGTTTATGATGCCGAATTCCCAAAGCAATTAAAAGAGTTGCAAATCACTCTACAAGGAGTAAACCCAAGTGCTTATTGGTGTAACTTGATCAAATCTCAAAAATACCTCCGGGCCATTGACATTGGATTGATTGATTACCCTTTCTGTGTAGAACTTGTTCATATGTTGCCCTCAACTTTGGTAACGCTTTCATTGTTCTATAATTTCGACCCAGTAGAAATTTTGGACTTGGAAGTTTTTGCAAAGATGATTTCCCTTAAGAAGCTACAGTTAATGTATGATGGCATGAGGGGAATGGAAGTTGTAAATTTTTCAGCTCTAAAAAATTGCACAAGATTAACTACTTTGGAGATTTCGCAAGTTTTGATCAAAACATCCGATTTGGAAACCCTGAACACAACTTTGCCAAACTTGGAAACGATTTACTTTCTTCGAATTGCTTACAGAAAAACACGATGTGATGGATTCAAGCTCACATTGAAAGCATTACAAAATATTTTGTCCCTAAGAAATTTACAATTCTTCCACTGTGAATACAAGGATATGGGGGACAATATCAACAATGTGCGTGAGATGAAAATGCTCATTAATGAATTGATCGGTACTCCGATAATGACGCATTTCTTTGTCGGTGAAGATACTACGTATCTATCCAATAATCTGTTTAGGAGAATTATGTTTGGTTACTAATTACATGAAGCAATTAATTGTATTGTCTTTCTAAGTTTATCTTCGCCATTAGGATAGACTTTATTAACAATAGTATGCTTAAGTATATGTAGATTAGATTTACTACAAAAATATTTCTCGTATTACATCACATTATACATATTTATGCGTTAATTCGCAAACCTAAACCAAAAAAGCTAACCATATGTAAGAAGGGTAATGCTTTATGTTACTAAAGTAAGTTTTTATAATTATAAATTGGTTGCCACATTCTATAGATTTAAATAAACGTATTACTTAATTGTATAGGTATTCTTGTATAGTGGAATTTCATTTTTAAGAGTAAAGTCTGCTATTATGGCTTAATAGAATGAGATATTAGAAGGTACTATATATAGGTATATTATATATATTTATAGCCTGCATTGCATACCGCATTATACGAACGACGCAACATTTTTTTGTTTATTGTTTTTTTAATCTCTTGATTACATATACTTTTGCCACAAATCCATAAATAAAAATTAATTTCTGCATTATATGTGAGCATATTATAGCTATTTATTTGATCACTAAGTAAACAATTATTAGATCTCAGTGCGGTAGTTTCTTGAAAAAGCTGCAGTAGAAGTTAAGTAAACTTGTTCTGTAATAGCTAGCAGAGAGTAAGAATGTGTTAGATTTCTATAAGATGATAAGATGTACATTTGTAATATAAATAAATTCTTTTAACTCAAGATTGTTTAGCACAAATATAATAAGTAATAGGTTGGGCTTCTTCGCGATGAAGTTCAAATATCCCCAAATCCACAAACAGATAGAAACGATTTTTTCTCTGAAAATATAGAATATAAGATAGCAAATATCGGAAACCATGAATCATAGCTTTATTTTTGTAATTCAACGACTGAAGCTTAGAGAAAAATGCACATTGTAAGCGATGTAATTATAGTTTAATTAAAATAGGTACATGTCGTAGGCAATAAGAGGGATCAGGCCGTGCATATACATATGCGTATAAGAAATACTCACCTTATGAATTTTCAATCCATTCCAAGGGGCCAATTCTTAATTTTTTTCATAGTTGTTTCAGGTACTATAGATATCAGAAGGAATTTCGTCTGAAAAGTATGATAAAATACAACCAAAGTTAGCTTGTGATCAGTAGTGCAATGAATTTTTACGCGATTAGAAATATTTCCTGATAAAAAATCATGATATAAAATGCAAATTTTAAAGGAAATGTAATAAATACTCACCTTTGAATTGCATCCACTCACGTTAAATTATAAGGAAAATACTACTCATGGAATGACTAATTGCTTTAAGTAATTTAAGGTCGTACTCTTTTGTACTTTAGTAAAAAGTTAACATAACATAGGCAATCGGGATTAAAGAATTTATTTCATTTTAAACTATAGCTATATATACCTAATATTACAAATTATGTATAATGTAGATAACATAACGAAGCTTCTATATAATTTGAAATTTTTTAGCAACCGAAAGAAATATGTAACAACCATGATTTTTATATATAAAGAAGCAAAAGTTATTGCTCTTATCTGTACATTATTACCCAGGCTTAAGTTTAAGGCACATTTTTATTGGAAAGATTTTCATAAGTAACAACAATTAAATATCAATATCATAGTAGTAAGCCACCGCGAATGCTGCCGGAATAACAACTCCGATGAACATTGTTAAGCCAAAGAGCCAAAACATTCTGAAAGTACAATTTAGCAGCTTCAAAAAACTAGACAAAATTAGATAATGAGATATTATGTTTATCGTATTGTAGCTTTACCCTAATATAATCTTTGGTTTGTGTACAGATGTCAATAAGCAAAATTTTTAGTTTACAATTTTTAATTTGTTGAAACAAATTGAGATTTTACACGTGTGTTCCTATCTCTGTATATTTATTTATAGCGAATTAAATATACTATACTAATTCTGTCTCAAATCAAGCCGCACCAGAATACAACTACACTACAATACAATCTCACTATACGGTTTCTAAAGACTTGCTAAATAAATATCTACAATTTCGTTACTATTTGAAACTACATTTAAATTAATAAATTGCTCACTACAGTTTTATTTAAAATTCCAGAATTTAACAACTTCACATGGTGTGTTGTGTGCCTATGTATGTACATACAACAGAATGTCTTGGATTTTGATTTTGATGCTTATTCTTTGCTCTCGTGAAAAAATCTCATACAAGTAGCTATGCAGGCATTCTTCCAAGGCCAGACTAAGTCATATGTTTACTGAGGCTAACTTTACCAGTATTTTACTGCTGTAACCTTTGCACAGAATAGCTGCTGTAATGCGTTTGGCATACACATTGCATGATAAATACCTCCTTCTTCCTTTGCTCTGCCTTTCAATCCTGTTCTCTACTGCAAATAGAATGAATGCGAACGTTTGTTGTAATATTCACTCTATTCATAGCATGCAACACATTTCCTGATAGTTGGCTTGTCAAGTATAAAATAATGTCGTTAGTGGAAATACATATCAACATGCAAAGGCACATAGAATAGGGGCTCTTGAATACTCATTTAGGGAAAGGAAGGGTGGTAGTGTTAAAAGGTAACACAACTACTGATAGCTATATCGAACATTAGTTTTACATATAAGGATAAATTGATAACATTGGAGACAGGGTCACAGGGCAGGGGTCTTCCGTTTACCTTATGACCATTCATTTGCGAAGTATGCTTTTCGCTGATAAATAAATACTTATAATATCGGTATACCATATGAATTGATAAATTATAATATATGCAATCGTATAGTAATCATGCTATAATATGTACCGCACCAATTAACTATAAGCGTGAATAATTTTAATATTTTGTATAATGGGAAATCTTATTTAGTATTTTGCTTAAATTATTTATATACATATTTAGGTACTTAGGGTATGTCTAAAGAATTATTCACGCTGCTTTATCGGCTTCTTTTCCTTTTTCTTTATCTTGTGTGAAAATGCTGTAATTTTATTGCATTTATAAAGATTTGGAGAAGTTTCTTGAAGGTAACTTGTGAGGGTATTAAATAAAGTGACTTTTTATAACCAAACATCAAATAAAAGTATTTGAAACTATTTACCTATTATAGTCTAGATTTAGATACAAATTCAAATATTTAGTTATCATTTAATTAGTTAGGTAAAGGCGTAAAAAGATAAAATATTTGTAGTTTTGTGGGTATTTTGTGTATCACAGGAGGTTGAGGAAATCATCAAGTACTTTGAAATGTTATTTTGTTGATGAAAAATACATTCAAATATGGTATGTAAGATGCATGATTTTATATGTAAGAATAATGTTTTGTTATCTCATAATTTACTCTGTAAATTCCCGTCATCATATCCATCAAAAACCAAATCATGTGAAGACTTCCCCGTTGAGGAATTATGCGCATCTAGTACTGATTGCAATTTGGCCATGTTTCGGACCCATCGAACGGCTGTGACAATATCTGTTTCAGAGGAATCTTCTTGGGACGCGTGCTCTAGCAGCAGAACACCTTAAGAAACACGAAATGATATATTACGAATTTTTTATACGAGCATAATCTATATTTAAGAAAATTATGTAGGTATGTATAAACGAAGTAGACAAACCAATTGTAATTTCGGCTACTGAAAAGGCAAGCACTCGAGCACGGGAAATTGTTTCCTGAATCTAAAATTTTTCATATTAAATACATAGTTATAATGCAAATCCCTAAATATTTGTATCGGTAAAGAATGTTGTTGGCTACAACCTTCTCATTTTGGAAAGTATTCATAAGGATCTCCATTTCGGCTTTCAAAATTTCCACACTATCTTGAAAGTTGGAGCGTTTCGACTGAATTTCATCCAAGCGTCGGTTTAAGTTTGACTGTAAAGTGACAAGAACTTCTCCTTTTGATTTAGCCACAGCCCTTAACATGTCCATACTAAGAATATTTGTTGTTCCTTCCCATATAGGTGTCACCTGAGTTTTGGAACAAAGGAGTAGCGTAATGTGAATAGCTATCCTTATTTATGCAATTAGGTATATGTTTTATAGGTCAACTTTTTGGTTACCTGTGCATTGCGAAGAATTGCAGGCAACCCTGTGTCTTCAATGTACCCTTGACCTCCAAAACACTCCAAACCCTCTGAGGCCACACTCATGCATCTTTTAGCAGTGTACAATTTTGCTACTGGAGTAAGAATACGAAGTAATTGTTCCTCTTCTTCAGCATTTTTATTGCACTCTACTATTCCTAACAATCTAAAATTTCCATTCATTAGGATAATTAGTATAATCTTGTATTGAAAGTGATTCCGTTATAATTTTTACCGTGCAAGTTCAAATACAAGAATTGTTCCACCCCTTGCATTCAATTCCAAATTGGCCAACGTATCTGTGTGAAGCTGCCATTGGTGAATTTCTTTACCAAAGCACGATCGCTTTTTACTATAATCTCGGCCGAGCAGAACAACTCTGGAAATATGAAGCATTTTTGTAATTGGATTGCTACAAATATGATACAAATAGTATATGCATTTTGTGTAAAATGCAGGTACTTATGATTGACATTCTTGATAGCTTAATACCTTCTCATTGCTACAACACTTCCAAGCGTATTGTACATTCTAGTGATGGTCAACATAGAAGAAATAGCAGAAACACCTCGACCTGGTTCAGAGGCTAACTCTGCTTCTGTCCCATCTAGTAAAAGTTCTCCAGTTGGCAAACCTCGCGTTCCTAATTTATTTTTCAGCTTCATCACTTGGATGTTATTTAATGATCCGTCCTCTTTTTGCGTTCGTAGAATAAACATGCTTAGTCCACTGGAACCCTTAGACATTTGACATCTTCCCTTAAAGAACTTTTTAATACCTACTTAATAAATTCTAAACCTTTATGAATAGCATATTTAGGAAGTTTACTTGTGTAATATTTCCATCTGAGCCAGCAATCCGGCCTAATGTCAATGCAATATCAGCATCAGTTGCTGACGAAAACCATTTGTAGCCGTAAAGAAGATACTTTCCATTGTCTTGGAGTACAGCGGTTGTCTCTGTACCATTAGCAACATCGGAACCCCCTTATAAAGAAAGGAACGTTTAGTTATTTTATAAAAATGCATTCAAAATTTTTATCTTTCAATGTGTTATCCAACCCTTTCTTTCTGTCATCCATTGACCGGATGTCCAAAATTCATTGCTATCTCTGGATGTAAGGTGACGGAAAACATTCTGGAACTTTGTTGTCTTCATGCTCTACAAGAAATCATACAGCCATTTAAATAAGGTGCTTATCATATACATCATATATACCTTAGGTAATAATACATTTAATACAAACTTGCTTCAATGCATTTCGCAGCACCGTCTGCCATGGCTAAAGGGCAAGAATAAACTCCCGATGCGGGTGCGTACAAAAATAACTTGGCAAATTGATAAATTCTGCTGTATTCTCCAAATTGCCTTTCGTATCCAATTGAAATCAGTCCTTCCTCTGCGGAAATCTTTTTCATGGATTTCCAAGCATCGCATGTAACTGTTAAAATTTTCGGTATTTACCTTTATGTGTCTGTATAATGCTGAGAGTGTAAGCGTAATGTAAATAACATATCAGAAAATGGAATGGAATTAGTTATATTTACCGACGTTATCCACTCTTTTGCCCCACGCGTCATATTGAACCAAGTATGGTTCATTCATTTCGCATTGTATACCCAAGGGTTCAATTTCATGCTGAACCCTTGTCCCAAATCTCAGCAAATCCTTTTCCACGGTTTCATGGATCTAAGTGGCACACAAATATGTAGTATATTTAATTTCCCGAGATCTACACATATAACACAGTACCAGCTTACTTATGTGTAACAATTTACATTACATGCATTAGTATTTATATCTGCGCAATTAACTGTAGGTTACATAGTAAGTTTACCTGAGATGGCAACAAACGCTTAATAACGCGACGAAGAAAGACATCCCCAAGGTAAGGATGCCCGACCTTTGGTTCAGCTTGTAAAAATGATCCAATTTTGGGATGCCGAAATGGGATTTTCATGGTTTGATTTTGATTTTCCTTCATTAAAGTATACGAAATGATAATAAATTGAATTAAAAGTCATGAACAGAATAACTTGTTTATTAAGCACACCTACAAGTATGTGTATGTTTTTAACTCGAAATAGCAAATAATGTTTACCAGAGCTTAAATTGAGTATTATTGAAAGAAAACTTTACTTAAATATTACAATAACAAATTAAAACATTTACTTCGCACTGAAATGGTACATATGTGTACACTTCACAGAAAGATAAACACTAAAAACGTAATAATATAACTGACAGATAGTGGAAGGGCATGCATACTGTATAACTGGACATTGCACTACATTATGTATGAATTTGCCACTAGGATATACGAGAAACCATATGTACATGGATACATAACATACTTTACTACATACAAGGGTTGTCAATCTGCTTCTTCATTATATAACATTGTAATGTAATGTACATAATATGCTACAAGTACAAACTTCTGTGTAAGTAGATATGCGTAATAAACATGAGAATGTTCAATACATACACAAGCATGATAACATGTGGGCATTTATTATATTATTACAGCTGAAGAACTATAGTTTAAGTGTACTTGATAGTTTGATCAGCCGTTAGTAATACAAGTGTAGCGGTGGGAGTGAACTTAATGAATAAGAGAACCTGTTTGTATTAGTTTCAGGGGCACTTTAATGTAATTTACTAAGCAATTCTTAAGTGAGTTGTTAGTAGCCTACTGAATGCTTATGTTATACCTTTATAAGTCACATTATGTATTACCTAATGCCATGTGCTAATGCGGCATGTAAGAATAAACATGAACTTTACATCCTACTGCACTATACAGTATTTTAGGGATAGTTCCTCTTGTATGTACTCACTAACTAAATTATATGAATTAAAAATTCTTGGGTTTTACAAAAGAGAAGATCATTTATTGGGAAAAACGAAGTAGAATGTAATGCATTTTCAAGGGTTAAAATCATTGTCGTAGTAACGTAGTACCATATAATCTTACATAACAATTTACACAACTATTATGTAAATTCATTCCAACTTTTCATGAAAATCACAATCAATTCAATTCTTCCATGTATTACAGATAGAAGAATATTTCACACTTTTATGAGACGGAATTATATATAGCGATTCGTCTTTTTAAACTTTCATTTCAACTGTCTTTTGTTCCAATCGTTCATTAGTGCTTTGAAATTATACACTATGTCAGCAGCTTGTCTCCCTCCTATCAATGTAACCCTGAAAACAATTTCTAGTCCATGCCCAACTGATCGAGGTTCTCAAAATGCGTGTTACAACAACAATGATATACCAACTCCATCTTGCAATCCTTGCCCCACGGTAATATCTACGAAAATACCTTTACTAAATAAGTATGAAGTTATTTTATGTAACTGTAAATATTAGTTTAGTTCATGTCATATAAAGTAGTTAGTTCTATTTTCCAGGACTTTTGCTCAGTGGGAAATAGATGCCCAGATGGAAACGAAGTGGAAATTGTTGTCGGGTTGAAAAAGAAATTTGAGCCAGTTTATAAACCTCCAGCCTTTCCAATTGACGGTACGATCAATAATTATATAGTAATTACCACTGGTAGATTAGTAAATACTTCGATACCCCGTTTTGGCATATTTCATTACCTTAATTTTCGTTCGCACATTTACTGCGAAACTTAATTTGTTTTGGGATTGATGTTATCTAATTAACTAACCAACAGGACGAACAACCTACAAGCATAATTATGTTGCATATCCTTTGGGTTTCACGAAAGTTCTTCCGATTAAACCAATGGGAAAGAATACTCTCCCCAGAGTATTTCAGCAAATAAACGATTGCAAAACGGAAGATGTAACATGGTACAAATACCAGTTCCC
Organism: Tomocerus mixtus; assembly: GCA_034694165.1. Lineage (NCBI taxonomy): Eukaryota > Metazoa > Arthropoda > Collembola > Entomobryomorpha > Tomoceridae > Tomocerus > Tomocerus mixtus. The sequence goes on along the minus strand of JAQFYC010000057.1, from coordinate 19,851 downwards.
TCCTCATAAGATTGAGCCATACAAAGCTCCAAATTGGGCACGAAGAACGGCAATTATCCCTCATCCTGGCCCGATGTTTTCGATGACGACCTACAGTCAAGCATATGAACCTAAACAGGGAACACCGTCGGAGTCAGCAAAGCCAAAACACAAATACCTCGCCCAAAAGGAAGAAATGGATTGCTTGACTTCTTATCAAGCCGCATATCATGCTTGGTGTATGGAACCCACAAATATGATAAAGCCCCACAACCGCCCTGGATGGGTTAATGATTGTTGTGTACCTTTCCGAGGACTCTCAACGTATAAGGTAAAATATTTTCTGAAAAATGATTCAATAAATATTTTCGTTGGCACATCTATAACATTCCTGCACAAAATAATGTGTTAGTAATTGTCCTTTCTTGCATTTATTTTTCACTGGATTATAGGGAGACTATAGAGGTGGCTACGAGAAACCAAGAGTCTCCTACAAACCGAAGTATACTCCTGCTCCAGGTGGATTTCCATATATATCGACGTATAGAGCGGCCTATGAGCCATACTATTTCAAAACAAAGCCATGCATTCCTGGACCAACTTATGACAACATGTTCCGTTCATAAATTGGGATTTACACGCACACAAAACAAAACATACAATTAATATGAAATAACATGAAATATGTAGTTAATATGCAAGCAATTGATACTTACTTACTATACGCACAAAGCACATAAAATATGTATTTTAATTCAACACACACATGAGTGTTTCCATTAATTGTAAATTAAAACCTATCTTATTGTCTACATCGCTGAATACCTTATTAAATGGGACTTTTAGGCAAAATAGGCAGTGGGCACACAATTTTTATTCTATTTTACGATTGTTTATGCAATAAACAGAATATTTTAATTGACAATTTTCTGCTTCATAATATTATTATACCATGGCTAAGACTAGTAGTTGATAGGAATAGGTATTGGTGGTAATTTATTTGCTGGGTTTGCAAAAATACTTTCGTTCTCAGGTATTGGTGGTAATTTATTTGTTGGGTCTACAAAAATACTTTCCTTCTCGGGTATTACTAAGGGTCCCCTTCTTCGAAGCTCAGCAGCAATCGCTAAAAGACCATCCATAAACTCCATAGAGCTGGGAATAATTTGGTTTGGTGGTAGGACAAATCCATACCTTCCTGTATCTCGCATCTCAAATGTGTATGTTAATTGGGTGTTAAATTGATTTTTAACCCAATCCATACTTCCACCTTAAGAAACAATATTTTTTAAACTAATGCCAAGTTATCACCAAAATCGAATTATGTGTTATCCATTTATTGTCTATTACCAGTCGCAACATATAATAAGTCCACAATATTTCCTGGAGTAAATCTTGTTCCGTATCGAGACGCAAGAGATGTAGCGGCAAGTCTCCCAATTCGCATCTACAATAAGTACACCATTATTTACTCACTGTTGTATTACACCTTAAACTCTTTCCTGAGACTGTAAATGTAAATCTTTCAAAATTAATGTAAATAGTAAATATGTATAGATACCCATTCATTATATTCCGGAATCCTGGCATTCGTGTGACCATAAGGGAGCAAAATCATTTGGGAATAGCTGTGCAAGCTAAAGGATTATGTAAAACTAACATTAGAGTCTCTTGCTTGAGTTAGTGAAAATGACAATTCAATATTGAAAATTTACCTTAGGTAAAAGACAATTCGAGAGCCGATTGTTTGAATGTATTGAGATGTTTGCCGAGTTTCAGGTTCGGAAAAGGCTGCCGATCCAGCATAAGTATCTGTACAATAACCGTTATGTTTTAACAAAAGGAAAAGACAGTTTTATTAGTTTTAATAATACTTTCAAATATGAATGAGAGAATGAGACGGACCAGAACATGGATTACTACTTGCACCACCAGAATTCCATCTGAAACCTAAAGAACACCAAATTCGGTTAATTATTATTATTATTAGATACATACAATGCAACTTTTAATAACTACCGTGGTGCAATTACTTTAATCAATAATATAATGTAAGTTAATACCCCAATTTCTATTTGGATCAGCACCACGGCAGGTGGAGGCTCCAACCCTGGATCCTATAATTATGATGTGCATCAAATAGCCATATATGTAGAATTCGCATACATTGATATAATATAATAAATTTTTCGTAATGTTAATACGAAGAACTTTACAAATAGTATATAAGTAGTAAACAGAATTCCCTTGTTCAAAGGCTTACTAGTTTTTCTCCATAGTCTTTCAGATGTTCGACTGTATTCATACCTGAAAATATCTCATGCTCAATTAATTTGATGTAAAGTAAAGCAGTGCATTGTATGTGATACTAAGATGGGACAACGTTAACAAATTCGGAATAAAACATTTAAGAGGCATACCCATCCGGATTCATTACTGGCATCACATAGAAATCATAATCTTCAGTTAGTTTTCTAATATTAGCAGAGTTACTGTTGAGAAGCTCATTTATAAGGTATGTAGCTACAGCAGAAGAAATCCATTCTCGGGAATGCAAAACTACAATATTAATAATATTATTATTAAAGCCTTAATAATGGCAGTAGATCTATAATTTATTGGTCCGCGGATATACTTACTATATAGTACAGATAGGGAATAAGGCAGATTAAAGTCGGAAAGGCTTACGTGCATCAACCCAAATAATTGGTTTTGAGGTGCCTCCTCGTGAAATTTTAATTAGTTTCAAATCGCGACCTTCGGTACTTCGTCTATTCACATAATTAACGTGTACTGATTTAGTATTTTGCTGTAAAATTGAACCATGTATTCTATTTGGCTAAGATATTATGTGATTGAATTGCATGGTTATATAATTGGTCTCAAAATGCTCCACTTACCCAACATTGACAACTTGAGCAACACCTGGATGAGCAGCAGCTTGTTCACTTAAGAATTGATGAATCTGGAAAATATTGATGTACATATAGTAAACATAAAAATAATTTATTTAATGTGTCTAAACAGTTTAATTGTGGACTGACAGCTGCAGTGTTGTAGTAATTATTCCATGTGAGTCTTGTGCTATTTCCAGCCTCTCGCATAGCCTTCGCTTCTTCGTCAATCAGCCTAAAGCATTCAATACAATTTTAATGAAACCGTTATATATACACAAATGCTAAAAATTCATATAAGATGCTACTTATCTAATATTAAACATCAATATAATCCTGATTGTAGGTCTATATCTAAGGTATGCATATATACAAGTACAAATTACTTTTGCACGTCTTCCACGAAGACGGAATATGTTATCCCTTCTGCAGCCAAATTTGTTACTGTTTCATATTGCAAATGTGGTGGGATCATTACGTCCATTTCATCACCTTCTTTCCAGACTGATAGCTATACAAAATATGAATAAATTTTGATATAATGTACTTAGAGTGCTAATTTATGTTATTTATTTTAAGAGATAATATTGTGTGAAACAACGAACCGCAGAATTTTCTTCAATAGCCTGCATTAAGATACTTCTTTGTGTGCCATTGCTTGGACGAAAGCGATACACTTTGTAATTTTCATATGTAACATCATACGAATTCACTGATTTTAGAGCGATGCATAAAAATAACGCACAAATTATTAAAAGCCTCATCTTTCTAGTGATTTTCTTACTTAGCAAACTACTACCCTCGCAAACGATTACTGGACACAGGCATTGAGTTCATTATTGGACCGGGCTTTATATAAAAAAATTAACTGTCCCATTTTCTCAAGTTGTTATCATATTGTTTTTGCAACTTCATAATGGAAAATGGAAAGGCCATATCTACATTATTCGATTCATTTGACCAACAAGTACATAGTAAATATAATTTACAGTCAGATAATTTAGGTACAGTATTGTGTTGTGTGTAATTCTAATTTCATGTAATTCTACATTCATCTCATTATTAATCCTACATTTCGTGTGTTACATTGAGACTGGGTAATACATTATAGTAAATATGTACCTTACGGGAATGGTTACATATTATACTAAAATTTAATTATAATACAACATTATTGTGTGTAACGAGACGATCAGATGTAATACTACTACTTAGTAGATAGAAATTATTTTCAGGTTAGTAGGTAAAAAATATTGATAGTTAGTTGGCTTTGGTTCATTCCCCTATTTGCTATCGTCAAAATGAAAGTAGAGCATCTGTTAATGTAATGTAACTGAACGATAAAATTCTTAATGTTAACTTTTGGCTTTTATAATATAATATTCGTATACTGCCCTACCCAACATTTTTTAATTATTGTAAAAATGAGTTGATGCAAAAATGTTAGCCACGTACATACATTCAATAACTCAATCTTGTTTGTATTAATCTCACAGAGATAAGGACAATGCAATGTCGGAATCGGGATCAGCAAACAATGAAGAGGTAGCACTTACATAACATAGTGGACACGCATTATGTAGTATACACAGAATTGGCTTTTAGTTTTGTCTGATCTGTATTTACATGAGAGAAATGTGAACTTTAGCCCTAAATTTTTTAATTAGAACATGTAGTACATGTGTGTAGAGAATGCACAGGCACATTTATTATGAAAAAGGTCTGAATTCTTTATAGTGAGAATCAGAACAAATATTTTTTGATATTCTTTTTAGTTGCAAATTCTGCTACAGTGCTATTCAAATACTGGCCATCACATGAATTGTAGGATTTACTTTCTCTTGTCTTCCTCCTTGATATAAGTACCTTATGAGAAATTAAAAGGTTAATACGGCTTACTAAATAGTATATAGCTAGTCAGGTAAAGAGTTCGTTAATGTTAATGTGACTTGGGCAATGCAATTATTTGCTTTCTTACTTGTGAATGAGGCAGAGTTTGGTATGCTAAATTAATTAGTAGGTACTAATTACAAATTACCATTAATTGTTTAATTTATTATCCATGATTTACACGATGGTAAGTAACAAAAGATGGACTGTTATGTTTCCAATTGAGTGTACTGACTATTTACATTAGTCGAGAACATACTAGAATGCAAAATATTTAAAAGATGATGGGCTTTCCAGGAAGTTTGCTTCCAGGTCGTACAACTGGGAGGATTGATGGTCCGCTGATTGGTCTGATGGATGGAAGTTTGTTTCCGACGGAAACAATTGGGAGGATGGAAGGCTGGTTGACTTCTTCGAGAGTTGGGGCTCCAACAGCTTCAATCACAGGTCTGATGGCTGGAAGTTTGTTTCCAGGGGAAACGATTGGGAGGATGGAAGGTCCGCTGATAACGGAGAGGCTTGGGGCTCCGACGGATTCAACAACTGGCCTGATGGCTGGAAGTTTGTTTCCAGGGGAAACGATGGGGAGGATGGAAGGTCCGCTGATAACGGAAAGGCTTGGGGCTCCGACGGATTCAATTACTGGCCTGATGGCTGGAAGTTTGTTTCCAACTGGAACAACTGGGGAGATGGATGGTAATTTCTCACGCACCACTCTTCGGGATTCTTCAGTCAAGACCTTTAATCCATCGATGAATTCAAGTGCACTAGGTTCCTGTTGGGCGGCAGGTAAGAGGAATCCATAGCGTCCAGTGTCTCTCATTTCAAAGGTGAAAGTGAGTGGGGTATCATGAGTTCCCTTGACCCAATCCATGGATCCACCGCTAGCAACGTAAAGTTCATCAACCTAAAGACAAAATAACATTAGCTGGGCCAAAACTCTATTCCAGGATTCCGTTGCAGCAAAATTCAAACTTTACAGTAATGTAATCACATATTTTTAAAATGAGGGGAAATATTTCTTTCTTTACTTACAATGTTTCCATAAGTGAAACGTGTGCTGTATCGTCGGGCAATGGCGTTTGCAGTGGCTTGTCCGATTCTCATCTATACATTATTACAAAAAATAGTATATATTTCCTAATCCTTTTTATTTACTTAGTTAAGCATGAAAACGTGAAAGGATAATAATAGTACTAACGTATTCTTGGTAGTCTGGATATCTGTTGTTGTTATGTCCGAATGGCAAGAGGATGATTTGGGAATAGGAATGAAGACTGCAAAAAACCGATATAAACATGATTCAATCTAGCTTTACTATGCATAACACTAGTGTTTAAAATATTTAATGCTTACCTCAAGAACAAAACAATATCAGATTGAATTCTGGTAATGTATTGAGAACTTCTTAGAGTTTCAACTTCAGAGAAAGCAGAAGTACCTCCGTATGTTTCTTTAAAATTAAAAAAAGATTTAGTAATTTTACTTATGAAATTGAATTGGAAAGTTTGAAAATTATTGTTGCATGTAAAAAATGTAGATTTTCAGGTGAATGAAAAGCTCTCCTTACAGGTACCTGAAATCTATAGTACATTATAGTATACTTCTATTACCTTGGCCTGAAATAAACAAAAATAATTTTTTATATTATCATGAATTTTGCAAAAAAATAAAAAATTTAACGCTTGTACATACTCCCATCTGCATTTTGTACACTTACATGGTTGGGCGGATGCACCTCCTTCCATCCAGTGGAATCCCCAGTTTCTGTTTGGATCGGCACCCTTGCAAAGAGCTGAGCTGGTTGGTCCTCTGGTCTTTCTCCACATACTGTAAACAATGATATGCAAACGATAAAGTTCTCAGTTTGATTAGGGTAGAAATCTTGTGTTCATTAATTCAATGTTAAATCACATACCGATCATTGCTACGGGTGTATTCGTATCCATCGGGGTTCTGGAAAAATTTTAAATTAACTACTGTTACATTATCTTAACATTTATTCACAACTTTTATGCAATTAATTACATAACATTTTTGAGTAGGTATTGGGCATTTATTTTTACCATGACGGGCATAATGTACCAATCAAAGTCTTCGGTAAGAGCTCTGATTTCAGGGTCGGTGCTTGTCAAAAGCTCATTGATGACGTAAGTGGCAACGGCATTGGTGATCCATTCACTTTAAAAGGATTAAAAGATTTATCAATCTGCCCCATACTCTAACTAGTCGACCAATACAATTTCAACTTTAATATTTATATAAATTCTCACGACATTGTGTACCTACTTACACCGAGAAAATGTATACCTGTGATAAAAGTAGGTAGTGAAAGTTTTAAATTGTGCTTATATGTAAAAAGAGAAAGCAAATTATTCCACATTTGCTATACTCTATGTATTTATGTTTGTACTGCATTGCTATTACAATTTTAATGGGAATCTCTACTTCCTAATTTAAAAAATGTGATTGTACGTGCGGTATGCACTATGTACGGCATTGAGTATTGTGTGCTATTATCGTCTATTATCAAGTTAATACCCAACACACGGTCACATTCTTTACTTTTTGTATAGCAACTTACCGAGCGTGAATATCTGCAAAGATAAAAGAATGGGAATTAAAATTCTGCAAATATATAAAATACGGATAAGGATTTTTATTATCTTTCGTATGTAACCAGGAAACTTACTTGCATCGAGCCAGATTGCTGGCTTTCCAGGTCCTCTGGAAATCTTAATGACTTTCAATTCACGTCCCTCAAAAGATTGACCTAGATTATTCCATATAGATCAATTAGAATGTTTAAGTGAGTCAATCCGTTTCGCTAAAGATTGTATCTGCTTTTCTCACCTGCAGACTCAACGGTAGCTATTCCGTTGCTGGCAGCTGCTGATTCATCTAAAAATTGGTGAATTTCCTCAGTGCTGTGGTAGGTAACTCCCCATCCCAATTTTGGGCTTCCTGGAGCCTGCTGCGCCTGCTTGGATTCTTCCTCTTCTTTGTTGATCAAACTGAAGGCACAGAAACAATTATTGAAGATATTTTTGTATTTTATAAGAATTAGCATATATACAATATATATTACGTCTGGACATCTTCAATGAAGTCCTCGGTTGTAATTCCTGAAGCTTGGATGCTCTCAAGAAGTTCAGATTGCAAATGAGGGGGGAACATGATATCAACGGGTTGTCCGACATGTCTCACACCTTTCCAGAACAAAACCTATGAATAAATAATAAAATTTTATTCAATGATTTCTTTAGCTCATTGTAACAACTATAAGAGAAGAATGGCCGTGACTCCAATGCAATATATTTAATGTAAAAAAACTTACACCAGGGTTTTGGTCTTCAAGGCTAAGAAGCACTGTAAAATGCAAAAAAAAATCTTTAGGTTTGGCCTAAATTTTTCTTTATAACTACATATGCACATACACAGTGATTACAAATATTATGAAACATATTATGAAACTAGGTTGTTAAATTACGGCTTCGTTGTTCCTCGTTATTTGGGACAAAGCGGTACACTTTGTAGTTGTCATAACGGGTTTTCTTGGCTGTGGCTGTTAAAGCCAAGCCCAATAGGCACAAGGTAACGATACACAACTTCATGACGAATATCGGAATGAATGTGCCACGACGGAGAAATTTCCCAAATATATGCACTTTGTAAAGCTGTATATCAATATCAGCAGTAATACTTTCATGTCAATGTCATCGAATTTGACAGCACTTACAAATCGGCATTATCGCAACTTTTTCAAGAAGATTACTCATGATCGGCTGTGTACATTATTTTTGTCGCCATTGAGCCAAACAGTCAAAGGCCATTCTGGATAATCGCATCTTGTAATCCGTTACTTCGTTATAAAATCACTTTAATCAGCATGAATAAATATATCAATGGTTGAACAATTTAATTTTAAGTTAAACCTGAGTTAAACCAACGAAGCAATCACATACAAATATATGCAAGGTATTTTTGAGCACATAGGTATATCATTGTAGATACAAATATACCTACATATATCTCATTTAACCAGCCAGGACAAAAATATGCAATATAAATCGTATACAGAAATTACTGATTTTAACAATTTTAGTCATATTAATTGCCTGTCTATTGTAGGTATAGTTATTTAATTTTCGTTAGCTAATTAAAATGCATTTCAGACACTCATATAAAGATTGTTTTTTACGTTTTACCCAACTTGGGATTTCCCATCACGGGTTAACGAAATTGGCAATGAGCTGAAAGAGCTTCAGTTTCAGTAGCGATAATAATAATATTGGGTTTTATGCACATTGTACCTAATTTCTGTATTATTCTAATGTAAGTACCGCTGCAATTATGTACCAAGCTATAATGTATGCAAGGGTTACTTACAATTTGCTTGCAAGTCATAGCGTATGATTTAAAACAACCGATTTGCGTAACACCAATTATCTTAACAGATAATAAATTAATTATCATTGAACAAATGTTCCAAGGTATTAGTAACAATAGATAATACGTTAATTTTCAATGATCGATCGGATTTTACGCTTATGCCGGACAAAACCAATATAATGCTCGAAAGCAGAATTTTTATTACATATTGTTTACCTAGACTAAATTATCAAACGATACGTAATCGTCAATACATGTTTTAGAGACTTATTACGGATAATAATATGGTTTACCAATCCATAACTAATTTTCATTGTATCCATAGTCCATAAGTCCACAACAGCTTAACATACACATATAAGCAATGGGAAGGTACATCCTTGAGCAAAATCCTGAGTGATTGTATTTTATTAAAAAATAACTTATCAGTAGTCATCACAAGTACCGGAGGAACCATTGCAATTTGCAATAATCGTTGATTCAATCGTATTGAGTCTTTTGTAACAGCTAAACCAGATCATACTACACACACACTACACATACTTTCAAAGCAAACGTATAAAGATAATTAATGCCTTATGGAAAAATGCGAACCATAATAATTATGCATTACATAAAAATCCTAACCATGACCATCATATCGCTATAGCATTATACACTTACATAATGTCGTTGCATGCACATGCAATTACCATGTCAGATTTTGGATACATACAGTTATTAAGTTAATAAGCGTTATTATTTTCAGAAGGAAGCTACACCTGCTGCTGCATATGTATGTACTATAATTGCAATACATATTTAGTAATTGTAAATAATGTAATGTTAGTAACCATTAAGCATTGAATTCTGTATACATACATGCCAAGTGTAATATATATATGTTGTTAGACCAATTACAAATTGCAATTAACAGGTGGGAGAACTTCTTAACTGATTTGAGGTAATTACTCTGTTGATTTTTAACAGCATTAAGAATGGTGAGATTTGATGGAAATTAAGATACTTATTAGTTTTCGTCGTAATCTTTATTGAATTGTTTACCCAATTTACTGTACACGTCACAACCAACCACAACTAATCCAGTTAGCATAAGTTTGGAAGCTAAGTTATGCATACAAAATTGCACATTATTTTATTTCCTTGTGACAATTTACAATTACACGATTCATGACAGAGCTCATTTAAAGCAATTGTTTTTATGTTACGTTACATGTAAATCACACTTGTGCAGTTGTGGCGAACTTGCCCGTTTAGGGATAGTTTTAGGCACAATATAAATCTCTTATCACCTATACGCACTTCGACAATGAAAATCTAAAGCTAAATCAGCAATTATATAATACCTATACGGTAATCGTAGCAAATTATATGTATAAATATGAATGTTCGTTTATGTGCATGTAATGTAATAGTATACCTATACGGAGTTATTATATCGAAGGCCTAGCATATTATGAAGCAACAAAAATTAAACATGTACCATTTTCATAAAATTGTTTCAAGGGAGCTCTATCTGAGTTGGAAATCAGTTAGTTCCAATGAATATCTGTATATTAACCATATGTACTACATAACTATTTGTATTATCACTGTCACTAATACAAATACGTACTGAATGTAATTAATTATAGGAATACATATTTATATAGTGTTCTAACCTTATGTTTGTTATTTTACATTCTGACTAATTCACTCTACAGTAATTTCCTTAGTACATAATATTTAAGTACAACTGAATCTTATAGAAGGATTTGATATCAATACTTTGCGAGTATTCATATAGCTAACTATTTAACTTGGATGTTTTTAGAATTCTTATAACGCAGAAACACTTTTGAAGCTAATACTAATACATACTACAGGATTGCTAGATTTAGATAAGTACATACAAATGCAGTAGTAAATGCAATTTTACCACAACCAGAACCTACCACCTTATATTTAATTATTGTCATTTGATTGCTATTGAATTCACGGCATCTATTTTCACTTTCATGTTACCACATACAATCGTTGTTGTCTACTATGCTTATGTTACTTCATTGCAGTTTTCTTTTGAAGTGAGAATGAGTGGATGCCAGCTTGGTTCTCTTACAATATGTTATGTAAACACATTAATGTGATATAATTGGTTTAATGTATCTATTTATGTAGCGTTGTCAATGATTGATTTGCTTACGTTCTTGTGGGGAAAGTATTATTGGGTTATAAGTATTATGTGGGTAATTACCATTAATGTAAGTTGTTGCATATTTTTAATTAGACGAATTGGCAGTAAACACAAGATATCTTTCGCTCCGCTTAGTGATACATTGTACAATACAAATGGATCATGATATGATATAAATGATATTGCATATTATTGTGACATAGGTAGCTAATAATTTTCTAAGGTTGACTTTTATAGGTTTGACTTGTCTTCAAGGATATCATAATTGGGCGATCCCTCCATAAAACTCTGAACAAATTTTAGGTGAATATCTACATTGAGATAAAACTGTTTGACAGCAGAATCCTCCTTCATCGCCTGACGCCAAGATTCCTGTGTACAAAAATAAAGTTTATGGTTGTAATAATCTGTAAACTTGTTTTACATTATACAGTGTTAGCACACCAAAGCAAACTTTCACTAGTTTATCATAACTTAAACATCTATAATGTAAAATTCAGAGTCTAATTTTATATCACTTTAGCCCAAAAAAGTTAGGTTAAATAGCAGAAGCTTGTTTTCAAATATAGCATTGTGGTGAAAGTTTACACTTGTGTAGCTAGTCCATTTTACGATCAAATGTGCATTGAAATACTGTACTTACTAATCTAGGATGCTCCTGCTTAGCATTTTCATAATCGTATAAATTAGGAAATAGAACTTTTAGAATGGGTGCTCGTTCAAACCATGGCCAAATCATGTAATCCAGCATTCCGGGTTGGCTTTCACCTTAACACAAAAAATATTAAAAAAAATATTTACGGATGGTACAGAATGCATATTTGGTGAAAATACCTCCAAAAAATTTTGTTCCTCGCCTTGTTAGCTCTTTCTCAAAGAGAGCAACACCAGATACAAAATCGGACATGTGCTTTGCTTGAACTTCCGCATCTCCAGCGGAGAATACAATCTTATAATATCCAGTGATCACCTAAGCAGTAAAAGTAAACAGCTAGTTAGGGGGTTAAATAAGTAAGCTACGTAAAATAAAATTCTCATTATTTCAGCTTAAGTCAATCGAATTATTTACTATAATATTGATAACATATAGTAGGTTGGGTTTTCACTACTACTATCACACTCACGCTGTTGAAATGTTCGACCCAAATACGGTCGCGAGCCCTTTGGAATGGATCCGAGGAATTTAAGGGTCGATTGGCGTAAACTTCATCGAGATAGTCAGAAACGACAAGACTTTCATACAAAATCCCACCATCAGCTTTTTCAATAACTGGGACTTTCCCCATAGGATTTCTTTCCAGGAGAAATTCAGGCTTGTTTTTCAAATTCACGTTCACCACATCATGTCTATTGTACACAAATAAATAGATTCGTTAATCATATTTCTTAGAAGCTCTACTTGGACCAACGTAAAGCATCCCAAGTGATTTAAGGTGTCAATGAATTAGTGATGGACATCAAATGTCAACTGTACTGGCAGTGTGTAAATAAATGAACAGCTAGTAAGCAGCATCATATCTCTTTGAATTATACTATAAGTTCGAATGTTCCTACTAAGCATACATCAATAGCTAAAGAATTTCAGTGTCTTTTTATACAGGTTCAAAATGTGTAGGTAAATTAGTAATGTGCCAAATGGTAAATCCACAGTGCAAGAATGATAACTATGCTAAACTAAAGACATGAAGAATACAGTGATATTTATGGGTTTCACTGGCAAAGGGAAGCACGCATATTAAAGCAATTAAGATAAACAAGAATCTATGGTTCTTGTTTAGTATATCCAGACGCTTGCACTATCTGTGTATTTAAATGCGCTGCATTAGACTATCTCGGTGTATATATACTTTCAGAATTTAGATTTTGTAGACATGCTTAATTATTTATATTATCCGAATATACATATATACACGCTAGCGGTAGTACCATCAGGTTTGTTAATAGTCGCATTTAAAATGTATCACTCTATCGCTTAATTGTATCAGAATATATACGTTTGGGAAGGATCCCAAAAAGGTTGAGAACGTAGAGAATCAGATCATAAAGTTGGGAAAGACAAATAAAATATGAATATCCTTAGAGAAGGTACCTATAATGATTTTTTAGGAAACGGAGACAGACATTATTGTGTAAAGCAGTAGTATAAATAAGAAAAATTTAATAAACACATATCCAAGCCAAATATTTTTCCCAGGCCAGAGTGAAGCAAGCATCTGGAAAGGATTTCAATATTCTAATAGTCCCTCATTCTGTAGAATTTTTCCAGGCATGCAGGCCAGCCAAAGCCAAGAAATCACGAGTCTTGCGAAGGGAAATTGTATTAGAAATAGGAAAAGTTTGTCTGAAAAGAAACACTTACGGAATTCCTTTAGCAAGGGCTACAAGAATGGCTCTTTGAGCATAAGGGCAAAATCGCATACTGAATATTCTCAATTTCCCATCTTGAAGTGGAGGGCATGTCGATCCTAAAATCAATAAAAGAAACAGAACAAACTTTACATTGGTTTCTGACTGAGTAGAGGTATGTTATGTATATGGATGTACTAACTTATAGAAGAATGGCTCGTCACATAAATGCAACAGAGTGAATTGAAGAAACATATTTTGTCCACGGTCAACTCAACTGTGAATTTGTTTATAGGCAGTCTAATAAATCTATAGGGTACAATTCAGCCTGTTAAGGAAATACTAGAGCCCCATAATATTCAATACATGTGGCGTGTGCAAGTTTTTTAGAATACACTACGATTTATTTTGCCATTATTCAAATATCTTGTATGTCTATATGTAGGTAAGTAAGGATATGAGCAAAAATCGAGTTTCCAAGTCAATAACGCTGCCAAAGTGAATTCTACTATGAATATAGGGAAACCGATATCATATCATTCTGTTATAAGTGAAAGAGAATAGATTTCTAACTGAAGCGAAGGCGACTGATCCTGAGTGAGATTAAGCAAGCCAGAGTCTCCAGCCAGCCATCCAGTTGCAAAAGTTATGGTACAACGTACCAAGGTAGTCAGCAGGCCAGGAACTTTTGCCAAATAGCACATAGAAGGTGCATTACGCTATTTACGCTGGGCTGAATCCTAGACACACTATTCACAATCCCTATACCCATATCTGCCATAAAGGTGCCAGTAAGTTTTATTGAGAAGGAAATAAAATTCCATACAGACGCATCTTTCTTTTTTACTCATGTGATGTGGGTCGGGCTCGGAGCTACCTTAAAAATACTTTTCCAGCATATTTATATAAAGTAAAACTTATTAGTAAAACTTATGCTAATAGGTACGCAGCCAATTATCTACCTACATAATTTCAAAGCAGCAAAAGGCTTAATTTTGTGTATATAGCAAATGCCAGCTTAGAAAAGTCTTTGCCATAAATGAATACCCACATGAAAAGGCAATGGTACCCGTTCCGAAACCCAGTGCTTAATATAGAGTTCTTTTATGTAAATTAGCATGATTCGATTGTATTGAGCTGGGGATATCCTAAAAAATGTAATTTGTAATTAGTTCAAAAGTAAATAGAAAATACAAGTTGTAATTTTTGGGATAATAACCGGTAGCAATTGCCTACATTTATTTTCCGGCATCAACTTTTCTGTAACTACTATTATTGAATCTCAAGATGAATATAATTTAATTTATAATTACGAATTAACGCTTATAGCAAAATTACTATCGGAGACATCACCTCCAAAGATGCAATAGTCAGGGCGAGTAGAATACATACCAATCTATACTATACTAAAGTGATTGAGATAGGTTAGCTCAATGTATACTAAGATTTGTCCGTATATTTGTACATATAGTAAAATACAAGTTCCTGGAAAGGATCCTCAACAATGCACCTAAAAGATTCTGACAGGAAGACGTTTGGTTGACAGACAAGAAGCTGTCTTTCACTTTCTACATATGAGTATAATATTTCTTTACTGTGCACATAATACAATTATTATCTGCAATAGTAAATAAATAAGTATGCTGTCCTGTTTACTAAAAGCTATCATCATGCATGATTAATTCCTGATATAAAAATGTGCGTCTAGGTAATAAACGCATGTTAACGTATTATGTAACTTAACCGTGTCCATCACAGCTTGTCGCAAGCATATACTATACATAGAGCTAGAGAGGTGTAGTATAGGTAGCGAGGTTTGAGAACCCAACCTTAAGCCTCTGGTATACCCTTGATGCTTATATATATGTTGCTGCATACAAGTATAGTAGGTATGTTGCTGGAACATACTAATGTTACTTCACATCAAAATACTTAATTTATAAGGGATTGTGTTCGTTTTGCTTGTTTATAATTAGGAATTTGTGTAATCCAAATATATTTTATTGAAATAAAAATAAAATTAAATAAAGTATTGAGTTAGGTAAGTAAATTGAGTATTTTACCTGTGGCTAAATGTTTGGAGCTCATGTTGTAGTAGTAGATTGGATTGTAGGCTGTTTCCCAATCAGTAATATCAGGAACTTTGAAAGTAACTCCTTTAAATATAAATGTAGAGAGCAACTTTTTCGGGACAAAAGTTCCGTGTGTTGTGTCTTTGTTAGAGAATGAAGAGAGACTAGTCTGACTGGAGAGATACTGGCGAGTGTGAAAAGAATAGGAGACGCTAATGGATTTTGTACTGGAGGAAAGAGAAAGTTGGAGAAACTGCGGAAACCGTGTTCGTATCTGCCTGCAGTTGTAAAGGATGTTCGGTATTACAGGCATTACGAGATTCAGAGAGTGTAAGTATAGCGCACACGCTGGCAACCAACATCGATCCTCTTTTTAACTCTCCTAGTTGTATACTCCTATACTAAGAATATAGGAGCTTTACTGTAAGTATTAAATATGTATGTATGTAATAGATTTATAATGCTCTAAAAGTAAGTTGTGTATGTATAATAATATGGAGTTATAAGCTGCAGTTCAGTATCAACACTAACTTTGCGTTAAGTCAAGCTAGGCCCAGGCAGTCAGTTCCAAAAAACAGCAGTACATAAAAGATACTTGATATATCAGCCCGGAGAAGATAGTACGGTCAGTTGAGCACTGGTCTTAAATATACAATCCATATTATTAGTAATTATAAGTAGTATACCTATACTACTATTCATTAAAATGCCAATATTAATGCATACTACATCATCCCATTCGAGAACATCAAATAGTTATAGTTATTAAATACCTATCCATAATTTACTAACTAATGCATAATGTACTACTAGTAGTACCTATATAATATGTTCATT
The DNA here is from genome assembly GCA_034694165.1 of Tomocerus mixtus. Lineage (NCBI taxonomy): Eukaryota > Metazoa > Arthropoda > Collembola > Entomobryomorpha > Tomoceridae > Tomocerus > Tomocerus mixtus. The sequence continues at coordinate 3,268 of JAQFYC010000057.1, read as the reverse complement.
ACTTTGAATGGACAAAATATTAAAAATATAAATACAACCTCAACCAACCAAGGTAGTATGTAAGTGTGTGCATTAAACTCTGCGTTCTTGTACACAAAATGTACAGTCATAGCCATCTTGCTGATTAGGTAATTAGCATAATTTTATGATGCTCGTGATAATAAAAATCAAAATCTTATATCATGTCATCATGTGATTGTGCACAAGTAAATATACGTACGTATATATTAAAGATATACCTAGGCTTATAGATATCTGTTCTGCATTATTCAAAATACTTTGTGTAATGACACAGCAGTTTCATTCTGAATCGACTTCGACTGTCCTCTTGAAGAGTCTCACTGATATCGTATTTTTAATTCACTTTGTTTGTACCATTGGCAATGTCAATAACAGTCAAGTATAAGTGAAACACTTATTACACATTACATATTGTGATGTGATTCCTGAAATATATTTGATCTGATCCTACAATATTTATGTACACTGAAAAAAATAAGACAAGCATTAATTTTGTCGCGTGACAGCAGTAAATGACTTACACTATATCATTGTGTATCCAGTTCTATTACTTTATTTTTAAATGCCAAAATGCCATTATCTAACCTTATTTACATATTTATACACATCGTACTGAACAGAGTTTTGTTTTACTCTTAGTTAAGTTCAATACAATTTCGTGTGCAGTAACATGCCCTAAAATACTACACAACAATGCCATTATTATTTACTTACAATTTGTTTCAAGCTACACAATCACCACAATTTGAATAAATTAAATGGTAGTATGAGATAGTAAATTACTTACATGAATTTGGAGAGCTTAAAAGCTTGATTGAATTCGGTTGGTGCGGTAGAATCAGATGTTACCATTACACGTTTCATGTAGTTTCGGGTTTTCAAGGACACTATTGGAGCAAGCGAGAGTAGTTAGTTAGTGTGTATGTGGTGCAATAAATGAATGAGAAAAGCTGATCGTAGTTATATAACGTAGGTGTAATATTTACAATATCAGAGCAGATAAACATTTTGTACATGCATAGATAAAAAAGTACAGAACTCGTACTTTTACTTAACACATGCATAACTTGGATTTGCCTACATGATATTACTGAATCTTTAGCTTTAAAGATCTCAAAGGGAAGTTACAGTACATTTGGATGATAATGATAAACAATTTAACAATATTTCAGTATTAAGAGCAAAACTATTACAAAGCTAGTTGCATTGGCTATGGTCATTTGATGTGGCTGACTATTTAGTATAGAAGCATTTTCCCTCTTCCAGAAAACTGGAATAATTGCTTTTACTGGTTTACATCAACTTCCCCAAAGTAATTAGTTAGCAGTAGCACCTAATATTGAAGTAAACTAGAAGATAGTAGGTATTCAATAACATTAATTTAGTAATGAAACATAGTGAATGGATATGGTTGATAGTGCAAAGAAAGTAAAAAATGTTTGCTAATGATGCCAAAACATAAATATTTGTACCTAAATGCACCCTACATATTTAATATTAATTAGTAAACAATCTGGACCCTCTGGGCGGACTCTGTATGCTAATGCGAAATACATAACTACTACTGCATGTGTAGTAAAATCATAATTACAGTTTTAGAAACTGAAAGTTGCTGTCAATGTTTTATATCCTACACTGCATATACCATTTTAATAGTAACATGATTCCCACTTTAAACTAGACGTGGACGGTGGACTACTGTCCATGCCTCACTTCACTTCTTGATAAAATACGTTTGTAAAAATATTGTTTTTCTAGCGTGGAGAACTTATGTAACACATTTCCTTCATTATTGCAGTTTCGTAACAAATGTTCTTCCTAAAAGTCGTCTCTAGCTAGAATTCTTTAAATCTTGAATCTGCAGATATACTGCAGCAAAGGACAACAATTAATTTAAAAGTAATGATGTCACATATCCTAGCTAAATGGCTCTTCATGGCCTAATAAGCTCCTTCCTTATAACTTATAACACATATACAATTACATATACATACGTATACTGGATGGGCTTTACATGCACGACTATGTACGAAATTCTCAAAAGCCCGCATAGCCTACTAAGTATAAATGACTAATCTTATCACTAAAGCTGGATTTATAACATGTAATAATGATAATATATATATAAACCAGATTTGTTAGACAAAGTTTTTGGATTTAATTTGTGAAAAGTTTGATTTTAGCGATTAAATTTAGTGTAGAAGGAGAGCAAACATTATTACTTTCAGTATCTGCATTGCAGTGCATGCTGTCGGGCCGTTCATTTATTCGGGTTGAGACGCTTCTTTGTTAATACCGACTTGACTACCTATACATAAGATATTATAGTATTTCATTCACGTCTATATTACTTAGAAGACTTTTGCTTCATCAAATTCCGGGCAATTCCCATTATTCACTTCTTGTAAGTGGTAAAGCTGCTTTGATCCTACTAAATAATTTTCATTACTTTGCATTTTGCATGCATAGTTTATTTATTAGGAGCATACTAAATATACTATACGTGAAAAACTAAAAGTTATACATGTAAATACCATGAACATGTGCCATATATTGTTAATACTGTATATCAACTATAAATCCAAAGTGATAGTCTCAAAAGAATTAAACAGAATACATCCTCATGCAAACGTGAGCTCTTTTACTTCAATCACACAATGATTTTAATCAAATACATATAAGTCCAATCGGCAGCATTTGCAGCACATACAAGTTTACAAGTCAAAATGATTTGAATTAAATACCTAATTACTACTAATTAGTCTAGCCTGGGTATTATTCTTTCATGTATTCGATTCTTAAGTTGTTAAATGCTTCAGTTAAACGGATACTGCATGGTTTATAAATTTATATATATGAATTTATGTCCCTGTTACTACATACCTATATATATGTAAATAACAACGTTTGTTCTTTAGTGCTTTTGTTTGCACTTTATCATAAGTAGTTAAGTTAACAACAAAGTTAAAGTAGCAACTAAAGTACGAGACTCGGATTAAGCTTGGTACTATGAATGAGAATTGAATGACACTTTTCAGTTTAGACCGTCGGATTCAGACTTAGCTTAAGGTTGGGAATGGTGGAATCAGATTTTCGGATTTGGCGTAGCCCCTTTATACTATAAGACTGGACTAAGATTCTGCTTGGGCATATGGTATGAATAAGATTGAGATTTCAGACTTACAATTTAGAGCGTCGGATTATGACTGTGAATGGTACTCGGATTCAGATTCCGAGGGAGTTGACT